>PVJC01000807.1:0-109294 GCA_004026665.1 Murina feae | reverse complement strand
ACTTCTAGAATTTCTACTTTTTGTTAATTTTAAATCTTTCTTAATTTCAACACACGCATAAATACATACTTATGTATGTATGCATATAATTTTGTTGCACTCATACAGTTACTTAACTGAGGGTAAGTGTAAGAGCCTCTTTAAAATACTTTATTTTTCCATTCTTGTGCTGAATTCAACATAAGGCTCATATTAGAATCATTCTTGACTGATTTTTAAAATTTATATTGAAAATATAATTTGGGGTTTTTTTTGGTTCTTCATGTGTTGGCTAATTTGGGATTGTGTTCTATACATTGTAAATATTAAATTGTGAAGATTCTAGATTATGTTTCTTTCTTCTGATAATTGTTAGCTTTTGTTTTATCAGGCAGTTAACCTTAATTGAACTGAAAAAACTTTTTTGTGTACCAGATTCAGTAGTATTTCAGATATTTGTCCCTGTAATAATTTCTTTGACTGTATTATACGCATGTGTGATTCAGTTAACAATCAGAGATGTGGTAGACAGAATATGACCTTTTTATTTTTGGTTCTTTTCATTCTGGAATTCCCCCTTTCTCTTTAGTGGTCAAAGTTACCCATATTCAGCATTTTGTTTCCTTGACCAGAAAGATTATTTTTTACTACTGTCATCACCATTTGATCACCCATGCCCTTTGAATGACATTCCGGCAAGGCCAAAAGCTGCAAAAATGGGAACTTATTGCATATAGCTGTTCTCCTGATGGTATTTGCCAGTTGAAGAATCCATAACCATGGAATAATTTTAGCCAAATATACTTACCTTGCCTAAGATTGCTAACAACAGCAGCAGCAGCAGCAGCAACAACAACAATAATGGAATTTATGGATTTGTGGGACATGATTTCCTGAAGAATGTGTAAGAATATGAAACAGAACATTTTACAACTAAAACAGCTCTCATCTGTGCAAAAGATATAATTGCACATATCACTTTATGAAATCATATGCTAAATGTGGGCCAGAGTGCATTCTTCTTTTTTTAATCCTTGCCCAATGATATTTTCCCAATGATTTTAGAGAGAGTAGAAGAGAGAGGTAAAGACAGTGAGAAACAGATGTGAGAGAAACACATTGATTTGTTGCCTGCATGAGCTCTAACCAGGACCCAGGCCAGGGGGAACCCGCAACCAAGGTTTATGCCCTTGATTGGAATCAAGCCTGGGACCCTTTGGTCTTCAGGCCGATGCTCTATCCACTGCACCAAACTTGCTAGGGCGTGAGTGCATTCTAATGTAATAAGGAAGTAACCCTGGAATGGTCTGGCAGTCCTGAATGAAATCCTGCTTCACCTTTGTTTTGAGATAAATTGCATTCTTAAAATTATTCATAAAGCTTTATATTTCATAAGACCAGATTCTTGTGAATCTGATTTACTGAAAGGACTCTTTGTATCACCTTAAAAAACATTACAGATTATGAAGCAGACTTCTGTGTGATAATGTAAGTTTTCATGATATAAAAAAAAGCAAATTATGAAGTTTTGATGCATCAGGGATTGTTTGTCCCCTTTTCCTGTAACATAGATTGAACGTAAATTCATATAATGACATAGTTTTTGCTGTCTTGTAAATGATAATTACTACATAATTTGCTCTGTTAATATAATAAATATTGAAATTTAGCTCTTTTTCATATCTCTAAAACATTCTTATGCATGTATGAGACAAAAAGATTTAAAATGAAAGCCAATGCCAGTTAAACTATGTATCTTAAATAGATATGTTAAAAGATTGAAAAAGTAAATGTTTGAAACTATAATATTTAACTAAAGGTCGAATATTATAAAGGTAATCTAAAACATTAATTTTCATCAACCAATTTACTATTATTTGGTTTTACTATAAAAATACATCTAAAGGAGAAGGTAAAATTATTGTATCTTTCATAGTTAAAAAACAAACAAACACCTGGCATTCTATTGAAAAAAACAGTATCAGTGTCAAAGAATAATCTTCCTTGCATTCTTCAGAAATATTTCTAAGCATGAGAATATTGGAATGATGATGATGAAGGGAATGCTATTACAATAAGAAAATAAAACAGATGAGCAAGTTCTGGTTATTTTTAAAACCCTACTATGTTGTGAAATTGGCTTTTTATATTCTTTCTATATAAGAGAGATATTTATTAACTAACTAAGCAGAGAATGCATAGCATTTATTGTTTGGATGACTGAGCCAGTTTAAATGTCATTTAGGAATGCTTACAATATACGGCATTGATAGGTGAAAAAGAAAATTGCCATTTCAAATTGACCTCTTCTCTAAATCAGGATTGTTTTAAGTGAGTTTAGATAACTATCTAACTTATTCATCATTAAAGACTTGCAAAAGCTCTAAAACCTTTGACTTTATGTTGTCTTATATTTAGAAATTTTTATAAGAACAAAACTCAGTAATATATAGAAAAGTGAGTTCATATATTGTTTTTAATTTTTCTTTTCTTGACATGATTCATATTCATAAATTTTTTAAAGATAAGCTGCCTTATCTAATCAGTATTAATAGAAAAGAAAACCTATCTGGAAGGTTGTATTCATTATTGCTGAAAGTCTCTTTTAATTGTGTGGATGCTTAGAGGAGGTATCTAATGAAATGAAATTGTTTTAGATAGGGATGTTTGTGTGAGGTAGGCTGACAAGTCCCCTAAGTAGATTTCCGTTTCAGTACTCCATTTCTGTATTTTATTCCTCAGTGTGTTCATTGGTGGATTTCTCACTAAACGTTATCTCTAGATTGGCTTTATTACTTTGAAAAGTTGAGATATTGATTGTGATTGAGCAATAGCTTCTTCCCAACCAGATATTTCTCATGTGTTCTCTGTTATTCTCTCCTTTTTTATATCTCTTCTTAATTCCTAAGATCTCTTCTTCGCAGTAATCTCTAGAGAGATCTAGCCTGAGTGCTCTGGTATTCACTTATTTAAGTCACAGATAGAAATGTTTTCTTCGGCTTGATTCTCATTTTGAATACAGACAGAAAATATAATGATTATGTAGTTTAGTTTATCCCTGGTGAACATAAAAAATCTTAAGTAAAAATAACACCAAAAAATGTGTTAGTTTACATTACTTTATATTCTGGACACTCATTTCCCAGACTGCTTGAAGAGTGGTTTGTCCAGAACAAGAATCTGTTAATGAGGTCCAAAACTATTAATTCTAACTAAAAACCAACAAATAAATGAATGAATGAACAAATAAGAGAGAACATATATTACCTCCTAAATTTAAGGACCTACTTTATTAGGTCCTTCCAGTCACTGGTTGGTCTGATAGTTATACCGAGTATGCTTGTTAAACCAGAACAATGGAAAGCACACTAAGAAGGTGGTAACTGCTATTAGAAGAAAGTTGAAGATGATAAAATCAGAGCTTGTTCACTTTATGAGAAAAGTCCTAAATTTTATGGACTAAAGTATATTGATCAGGAGACTCATAAGATGCTCAGGTGAATAGCCATCAATAGTGGACCATGTAAGCCAGCATTGCCTTGTTTTCTCTTTTACTTTAATCTTCTTTCTATACAGAAGTTATTAAAGTTCATTATTATAAGCAGTGATTCTGAAACAACTCTCCCCCACAAAAAAAAAACAAACAAACCCAAAACATATATATTTTAATTGTTAGCATTCTTGGTATTCTCGCTTAAAAATTGTTAGTATTTAAAATCTTTTCCAAAAATAAATATAGTAAGTTTATTCCTCATTTTCCTTCACAAAACATTTACAAATTATAGTTAAATATTTTGGTTTTGTTCAGATAGTCATCTATAATAATAAAATTAATATTAATTTGCTTCACATAATATCCCTATAAATAAAAATGCATTTCAGGACATATTCCGTGGATAACTGCTATTTTTTATTATTGCCATATTCTTGGGACCTAATTTGTTTAAACAATGGAATTATCATTATCTGAAACAGTATTAAGTAAGGTATCTTCAATATATGTAGCTGTAACAACCCATTTAGACTCAGGATTCACATTTTGTTGCATAAGAATAGAAAATGGGTTAGCAGTATTATGTTGAATTTTACATCGATATATTTTTGTGTTTTAGTTATACTGTGGTGAGATTTTTTCCCTTTATTTTATTCCAATAGCCCACACTAATACTGAAGTCACAGCATGCATTTGAGCTAGAAAATTATGAAATCATTGCAAACACGGTAAGACTCCTCTCAAGAAAACATTTAAGAAAATGTGAAAATTGGAGTAATGCATTGTTGTACCCAACAGGACAGGAGCCAGCTCTTTCTATTTAGAAATGCATAATCAGGTGTCGCCACTCATTTTTAATATTCCTGTTGACTTAGAAGCAAGCCATTATTTGTACTTATTTATAGGATTCTAAGTTTGTTTTGATTTCACTTGTTTCAACTGACAATGTAGAGGTCAAATGCATGACTTGATTATTTCATTATTGACTTATACAGTAAATATCTCACTTTGTCTTACCGAAGAACAATTTAATTCACTTTCTTCTCTTCCTTTTTAGTTAACAGCTCTTCACATTAGACTAGTAAAGCAACAATAAAAATAATTAAAGGAATCATTAACCAAAGGGAATGATAGCAAAATCTAAATCTGTTTTATAGAGGTCAGAGAATTGGTCAGAGTTTTCTTTAAATACCTTAAAATATAAGTCTATGCCTTTTGCCAAGTGCTTTTCGTGTGTTGAGGTATAACTGCTGGGCTGAGGAAGTTTATAAATCTGCCTTAAATCATTACTTTGTGCTTGTACATGATCTTAAGAAAGCCAGTGGCGAAAGACTGGTTCTCTCTCATGTCTTCCTTAAGTTCCTCCGAATGTGTATGTTCAGCTTTTTGAATTCCCAAAAATATGTTTGGCTATTTTCAAAATTCCCTAAACATATCTCATTCTCCAGACATTTTCATCCAGGTACTTATTTTAATCAACTGGCATCACAGCCTCGGGCAGCAATGATGAAGTTGCCACTGGATTATTTTTGACAAATATCTGAAGCTATGACTTCTTCAATGGAGTTGAATTCCAGATGAATCAAATAATAAAAACTTCTGGGGAATGTTTTTTTACAGAGAGTTCTGAGACAAGATTCAAATATTGATGATATACTTGGATTGATTTTTAAATAGTTTTAATCTGAGTCTGTCTTCTTTAGTGTATGCAAAGAAGAGGTTCCCGCAGAGATATACTAGGTATGGGGATAGGAGTAGGTCTAGTTGTAATGCCACAAATCCCACTGCTCCAAATCAACATTTTTTCTAAAGTAAACATTCCTCCAGTTGTTGAAAGCCTTTGGTTAATTTCCAGGGTCCTGAAAGTACTGATTTTGCCAGTGTTTCTGTAATTTTTCTGGAGTAGTAGGTTTATGGAGAACTTCACTCTGGTCCTGTGGAAGTCCTGCCAATACTATTTAGAATAATTTTCTAGAAGGGATGTTATTTGGTATTAGTATCTCTATTTGGTATAGTTTTCCTAATTTGTTTCCAAAAAGGCCATCACTTATAACTCAGAAGAATATGAGTTTGACTGCCTAACACCACACATATTAAAGTAAAATTTTTTTAATGTTTGTCAATATAACACACCATAAATGCAACTGATTATTGTTTGTTTTTGCATTTTTTGCACTCATAATGTAACACATGTGCGCTCGCGCGTGCACACACACACGTGGCTTGATTAGTTAATATATACATTTAGGTTACCCATATCTATAATGATTTTTAAGAACATTTTCAGAAAGACCTGGACCTCAGAAAGTGCTATACCTCCAAGAAGGCTGTGAACTCCAGTAGGACTCATTCCTGCAAGACTGTCTCTGTGAGTCAGAAAATCAGCCTGACCAAATAATTCAGTCCCATCTAATTTTGTTGACTTTATGTGCATCCACACTTAAAAAGGTCTTTTAGGTAGTATCTTGCATGTTTCTATTCCAAGTTATCCATTAGTTATCATGGTTTTTCTGAGAAAAAGAATATTTGACAAGATCCGATAAGTGAATATCTAACCTAAATGTGAAGGGAAATTTAGATCGAGGTAGGTTGTTAGAAAGGAAAAAATGATAGACTTTGCAATAGAAATGTTAATAAATTGTTTTTCAAATGTAGTACAATTTTAAGTTAATTTAAGGTACCCAAAGTTTTCTGGAACCCATATATGTAATTTTTTCATACCTGTGATCTATAAATAGATGCATAACATTTTCAATTATATTTTTGCACCCATTATTAATTTCTTATGTGTAATTCCAAGATTGCCCACTAGTTTCTCTATAATTAGTTGTTTCAGTTGTAAAATTAGAACTGAATAGCTTCACTCATGATTTATTATATGAATAAATAAAAATGATTGGACATTTTGGAAATATTGGTTATATAAAAATTAGAGTTATAAAGTGAATTCTTTGTAACCACTAACCAATATGTAATTTGGGATGGGAGCAATGCTAACTTTTGACATGTGTATAGCTGTAATCCCTGCGTATGACATTGTTTTGAGTACGCTTTTTAAAAAAGTGAAGCTTTTATCTCCCCAAGTTTTATGAGGCATAATTTCTTTAGTTCATTTTTTGTCTTTTGAAGAGATGTGGTAGCAATGAATAAATTACATAGATTTTGTCAACATGTTGTAATTCTTCAAATATTTTTAGAGCTGAATGTTAATGAGTCATTTCATGTTCTTAATTAAAAATGTTTCAGAATGGCATTGAGATACAGAACAAATGGACAAATTAAGTCCATTCTTCATGATAGTTAATTTACCTGTTTAATTACATGATATATTTTTAAATGATGACGTTAAGCAATAATGCTATAATATAGAGAAATAAACCTACTTATAGTTTGTATAACAAAAATCACTTTAAGGTCATCTTTTTCATCTAATAGCCTTTCAAAACATTCTGTACCAGAAAAAAAATATTGTGTTAATTTTGAACAAACAGTTATTGCACTCTTTCATGGGTTTTAATTTGTTGTTTTTGAGAGATTGTTATTTGAAACTTTAAAGTATTGATGTATTTTTTTTATTCTGGAAAGGTAAATCTTATGTATATTCTTCTTTAAAACATTTTTTAAAAAATATAGTTTTATTGATTACAAAGAGGTAGGGGGAAAAGAGAGAGAGAGAAATATCAATGATGAGAGGGAATCATTGATCGGCTGCCTCCCCCACACCCCATACTAGGAGCAACCTGGGCTTGTGCCCTGCCCAGGAGTCCACCTGTGACCTTCTGGTCCATTGATGGATGCTCAAGCACTGGACCACACTGGCCGGGCTCAAATATTTCCTTCATATCGCTCATCTTCTCTTTTAAGCTCCTAGATACTCAGTGTTTCTCACTCTCAACCTACTTAACCTACATCACTGAGCAACTTATTTATTTATTACCACTTACCATTTATTTACTTTTCAGTTTAACCAATTTAGGATTTTCTATCCAGTCTAGCTCACTCAACAATACAGTTTAGTTTTCTAATTAATTTATCATTTCATTTTAAGTAAAGTATTACTCTTTGAAATTCCATGAAAAAAATAATTTCAAGATGTTAGGAAGAAATTGTGGTATCTCAAACTTTCAAGTAATATTTTCTCAATGCTAATGTCTTTCTCAAAATGTCAGAAGAACAAGTTCATTTTATTTTTATTTAATGCTTTAGTTGTTTTTTGCTGAGAGCTGAGATATAGTTAGAAACCAGATATTTCCCATTGCATTTCTCCACTTATAACAAATCTCTTTTATAATCATTGTTTGACAAAGCTAAGAGGCACCACACACGGGCAGAGCATTTTTCTTAGTGTTGGTAAGGGTAGTGTAGCTGCCAGAAAGAGCTGAATATATATGGGTATGATATTCTTGACTTGGTTTCTTATGTTATAGTTGCCTTATGATGTTTTTGTTTTGTTTTGTTTTGTTTTTTGGGGAGTTGATAGTCTGTCTGGGTATAATTTAAAAATATTATCAACATGAGTTTTGGAGTGGGTATATTTGTGTAAGTTTGTGTTTGTACCAAAAATACGTTCCTTTTTTTATATGCCAGTTCTCTCTGATAAAATATGTTCCAAGTTCATTTTCTTCTGCCTTAGAAACATGTCATGGCTACTATCACTAGTTTTCAGTTCCAGCTCTCATCGTTGCTCACCTGACTCAGTATCACAAAAGCCCCTTGAAGAAGGACTGTTATTGTTCTGTGAGCATGTTTCATTCCCGCCTTCCTAGATAGTACTCCTAACACAGATAAAACTCACAGCTGCTCTGTTCATTTTCCAGTCTCCTCAACAGAAACAGAAAGTGTCGTTAAAATTTTTTAACAATGACTCATAACAGTTGAAAAAAGTCATCATGGCAGGTTCCAACAGATCATATAAATCTTAAAAATACTAACTCAGAAAGTGAATTCCACAACCTGCTTTGCTCGCACATCCTGAAGTCTGACCAGGTTGAATTCCTGATGTAGCTTTTCAGCTGAAGATGTCCCAGCAGGAAACCTGACCTGTTTTTCTATGTTGTCATGAAATTCAGATTGTATTTCCTTTTCTTTGTATTGTAAACACTCTGAGCATTTTTATCATGAAATTTTACCCACATTTTACTACATATTTTCAGTAAAAGAATTGTGGAAGTATATGGGGAAAAGCAATTAGGCAGCTGAGATTTGCTGTATAACTAATATACTGGTTCTGTTGTCCTATCCTGTAGCATTTAGAAACATATTTTTTATTTGTCGTTTTAGAAAAAAATATTTCTTCCTGTGTATCCCCACTATTACTACCATAATTCAAATATTCATCATTTTAAATATACACTTTTATAGAAGTTTTCTGAGCTGTCCTACATCTTTACAGTGGATCCTAACACATCTGCCATATTGGTATTTCTAAAATCAAATTTGCTCATAAAGTGATCCAGTTTAAAAGTTATGCTAATTCTCTCAATATATATTGTCTAGTATATAGTTAATAAATAAAATGTATTTGCCATTTATTATCCCAACATTGAAAAAAAAATAAGACAAACTGGGCTCTTTCTATTAAAGAACTTACATTCTAGTGGGCAATGGAGAGTGGTGCAAGCTTAATAAACAAAACATAAATAGGAAAATTTTTGTTAAAAGTGAACAAGGTAATTTGACTGAGATAGGCTAAAAATGGTGCTTAAGACAGAGCAGTCATTTTGAATAGAACCAAAACAACAACAACAACAACAACAAAAAAGCAGTGACCCAGTAGTGTGAAGCAAGATCTTCATAAGCAAAGAGAACAGCAATAGCCACCTTTACTTGTAAACACATTTTCCGAGGTCCTGGATGGGGGCCAGTGTGGCCGACGTGAGTGGTCTGGGAACAGCATGTCACGGAACAAGTTTTAAATGTTAGAATACTGGTCGTGTAGGACATTGTAGGCCAGAGATATAGTTTTAATTTGAATCCTAAATGCAATGAGGAAGAATTGGAGAGTTCTAAGGAGAGAAGTGATGTGAGCTGATTTGATTTAAGCAGATCACTGTGGCTGACCTAAGGAGCACAATTGGAAAGTATTGAGTGTGGAGGTAACAAGACCAATTAGGTGGCCCCTGCAGTAGCTCAGGTCAGAAATGCTGATTTCTTGCATTAGGACACCACTGAGAAAATGGAGCAAAGTAAATAGAATTGGAATTTACTTTATAGTTAGATATGAGGCAATGCTGATGGCTTATGTGTGATAGAGAAGGAGGAAAATAAAAATCAGGAATAACTGTGAAGTATGTGCTATCTCTGGATAAATGGCAGAATGGTTTTCTACACTGGGGATGCCTGTAATTGCAATTGATTGAAGTCAAAATTTCTGTTTTGAAAACGTTTGGTATGCCTTATTTCTTAGATATGCGCATAGAAGGTCAAGTAGCCAATATATTTCTGGAACTAGGGGAGGAAACAGTACTCTGGATATAAAAAAATAAAATTTGATGACTTGTTTGCCCTTATGATACTTCAGAGTAATAATCACTATCTGACATTTTATGTTATCTCTTGTTTTCTGTCTATTCTCCATAAAATGTAAACTCCTTAGAGCCAGGGATTTGTCTATTTTTGTGACAATTGTCTTCTTAGCCTATCAATAGTGTATAACATATAATAGTCACTCACTAAATGTACTTTGAGTAAATGAAATATTCTCTATCTTTCCCACTAGTCTGCGCTGTCCTTAAGTGAAGAAGCTGCCCATGACAAATAATTTATAATGATGTTTAAAAGATTTTGAATCTCATAACAATTTTATTGGTCTAACAAACTGAGGTCTATTTGCCTTCTTTATGGCAGTTACCTCAGCCTTTGTTCATGTTGGCTCAGCATCACTGTTTAGGGCTGAACATAAATTGTTATTTAGGCTGAACTAGTGCTACATGCATTTTAATTATCACTATAATCAACACTTGCACCACGTTTTAATTTTTTCTTATTAAAAATATATTTTGTTTGGAAAAATTATTACCAGAACACAAATCTATGTGTGTTCAAGGTGAAATTTTCCAATTTTCAAGAGCAACATAATGGAAATACTTGTTTTAAGGACTCTAGACATTGGCATGTCTGAATATCATAGAAATAAACCATAGATAAAATTTAATTCACTCTCCTTACATTACAGATGTGAAAACAGACGTTGTCATTTTGTGTAGTGATAATAATACCCAAATTTTATAGAGAGTTTAAACTATAGGCCCTATTTTTATAAATTTTATTTGTACCAAGTACTTAATTCTCAACATAGCCCTATGATGTAGATGCCCACTCTCTCATTACCATTCTCCTGAAGAGAAAATTGAGGTTAAGTAACATTCTTGGGATCACCCAGTTTATGAGGAAAGGCAGAATTCAAAAAGAAGTGCCAGGAGAGTTCAGGAAAGATTTTTTTAAATAAATTATTGTAACAAATCCATTCTTCATGCCTCCTTGGGTTGAATTATAAAATTACAGTTTATATATATCAAATATTATTGTTTTAATATGGTGATAAGTGTCATATATCACCAGAATAGTGACCAGAGGGAATGGCCTCAGGATCAGTAGGATTTAGAAACCAAGATAAAGCAATAAAGAAATGTAGAGGATTATATTGGCAATGTGGCTTTGGCTATAGCACATTGGAGCAGTGGTCAGATTAATGAACGTTGTGGTGATAACTGCATAAGCATATGGGGAGATGTGGGAAGGCCCAGCAGAAATGCCTGCTGCAGAGATGAGAACTGAAAAGAGGCATCGGAATTTGAACAAAGCTGGAGGTCAGAGTTCCAGACCAAATAATTGCCGAGACTTCATTGCTGAGCATACAGGCCACCCATAGAAGGCCACAGCTTAGAATGGCCTAACTAGACTAAGGGTCACACCAGAAGGTGAAGTTCCAAACCAAAGCGGACTTGCTCTACTAAGTAATAAAGCTTTCTAACAATAGCAAAATCTGCTGCAGCTTCGAACATGCTATAAAAAACTACCAGACATGAGAAGAAGATCTTTCAAACTGAATATAATGTTAGAAACTTGGTAACATTTATGGGATGCTGCTAATGAGATGCTTAGAAAGTTATCATTCAAAACATGAACATTTAAAAATTAATGATCTGAGTTGCTTTCTTAAGAATATAAAAAAGAACAAATTAGCCCTTCAAATAAAGGAATAATAATGACAAGAACATAAATAATGCAAAAGAAAAATTAGCAAAATAAATAAATAACATCAAATAATCACTGTAAGAAATAAAATAATTACTGATACTAGACATTGGAAAAAATTAGGAGTTGTTTGTCTGGAAAAATACATACAGATTACATTAGCATTATTAACTCAAAAGATACTTATATGAAATGCGACAATTTTTTTTTGAAAACCATGAAATAATAAAATGGATGCAAGAAGAACTAAAATTAAGTATAATTTTACTTAAAATAAAACTTGAGTCCCAGATGGTTTGGTGAAAATTATGACAAAAATTAAAGAAAAGGTAATAATACAAAAAAGTGTTTCAGAGAATGAAAGAGAGGACACTCTCTATTAAGCTTTTCCCCAGTGTAATAATGATATAAAAATCTGACAGAACCACAAATTTGTTATAAATCCAATACACAAAAAATCTAATTAAATAGTATAAAATCATATACAGCAGTAACTAGAAGATTTTATCACAGCCAAATGAGTTTATTACTGGAAGGCAAGTTAGATTTAATATTTGAAAATCAATGAAAGTAATCACCACATTAACAAAATAAAGATTAAAAAGAATACCTGTTATAAATTCAAATTAAATTTTTAAAAAATCACTGACCCATAATCTAACACCTATTCATTATGAAACTCTCAGCAAAATAAGAAAATAACTGTAGTCCCTTTAACTGATCTATTATAAACCTATTTAGTGGTAAAACACCAAACACTTTGTTCTATGATTAGAAACAACATGAGGTCCGCAATCACCAAGGCAAGTAAAGGAAATAAAAGATGCAGTTTTAAAATGAAGAAGCAAAATTCACTTTCTCCACAAAATACATTATATCAATAGAACTTTTAAAAATCCTTAAAGAAAAACTATAATTAATAAGTGACTTCGGAAAGTTTGCACTCCACGTCAATATTTAAAATTTCATTTCTGTATTCTAACTGTAAACAAATTAAACTTTAAAATGAATTTTTAAATACCAAAATATATATAACAAAAGGTGCAATAGTCCTCTGAACTGTAAAGCTTTTATTTTTTAAAATAAAGAATATCCAAATACCATGTTCATTGACTGTTTTAAATTAATTCCCTATACATTAATTTATCTTTTCAAATACTCTGTTCAGAATATGGATAGGCTTTGTTGGAAAAAATGGATAAACTGATAATAAAAACTTTTTAAATGCAAAAAATGGGCAAACACAATAGAAACAGGCATGGATACATGGAACCGAGTGATAGCTGTTCCATAGGGAGAAGAGAGAGGGCAGCTGGGGACTAGATGAAAAACAGTGAAGGGCTTAGCCAAAGAACATATATGTATAGCCCATAGACACAGACAACAGTGTGGTGATGGTCCGAAGGACACCATACTTTCTCCCCTTTGCCCACCTCCATCCAGCCCCTGCCCCGCATTCATGACCGTCTGAGTGTCCACCAAGAGCCTCTCCAGTAAAAGAGTGCACTAAGGGTTCCTCTTGGGTGCAGCCAACAGACATTTCTGTAAGACTTAAGCTGGACAAGATGGTGTCCCAGTACCTGAAGGTGGGATTGGTGCATCGCCCAGTCCAGTGCTGTAAGAATAGAAGTGCTCTCTCAGGGGAAGATGCCACTTGAGGGTGGTGTCATATAGATACACAACACAAGGACCTCGGCTAACTACAAATCTCTCCTTGGGGCCAAGCCACCCAGATTGTTCTCTTTATGACCCACATGCTCCCAGTTTCCTTCTCTCTACCAGAGTCCCAGGTGAATGTTTGAGAGCAAGATCCTATGCACTGGACCTTTAAGAGAGCACCTGGGCTTCTAACAGACTCTCTCTTCTTGGCAGACAGAATCCTGGTGCCCTGACTACCAGATGCCATGCAGCCTCTTCTTCCCAGGTCCGGTGCTCTGGGTTGGGGACTGAGGCCTGGGTGAGACCCCAAGCTCCTCAGGGGGACTTTTGCAGAGAGATATCCCTCTATGTAATAAAGCTTCAACTTTTCTTAATATAGATTACATTTTTTGAAGTAAAATTTAATCTTTCTCATTAAGGATTTCCAATTCCCTGTCAGTCTCATGGCCTATTTTACCTATTAGACACTCAGGACAATAAAATGTCTGTTATCAAATAGAAAAAGAGATAAATGTTCTATGATTATACATTTAAGTTACTACTTGAAATTTTTAGCATCACTCATCTTTCTTTTCATAGTTTTTCCTTTTTTTTAATGTAGAGAAGGCAAAGAATTATTGAAAGGAATACTTTTTATTTCTATTTTTAATTACAAGAACAAAATTATGATTAGATGCCATGGTGTTACAAAATGTGTCTAACAATGAATGTGTGTCAACAATGGTAATGATAATTTTACCATGTACAGTTTATACCAGATTCTCAAGAAGAAAAGAACTGCTTTCATCCTGAAGTTGAAGATACTCTCCAAGCTCATGAATGCCTTTGGTTATTCTGTAGAGGGCAGCAAAATCTAAACAAAATAAATATGGAAGGACTACTGACAGGAACCATTTAGCAGCTGGTTTCCACTAAAAGCAAGGGTATAGAATATACCTGAATTGCTGCAAAATTATCATGATGCTAATTAAAATTCTTTACATTAGCAACAGCAGTTGCTTGTATTTCCCTTTATCTAATCTCTTCTTTTATATACACAACTACTGAAGCCGAACAAAACCAATGAGATAAAATTAACACACAAATTGTTTTTCCTCCCTTTGGGCAGGAAAAATCCTGTTTACAAGGGAAATTATATTACACATAAATATTTATGAAAAATAACAAAGTCAAACAAAATCAAGTTTTTGTGCAAGTTAAAAAAAAAACACATGAGGTAGAATACTTGATACATTTATTCCATAATGTCTTAAAATAAAACCATTTGGAAACTGGAATACTTCCTATAATTTGCTATAAATGATTAATTTTAGGTTGTGTGAAGTGAAAGAAACTAAAGATTAACTAATATTGTAAATTAATTCCAGTTTCCTATCCATCACATAATATCAAAAGATCTCCGTTTCCTTCACCCACAGGCAAGGTTTGTTAGGAAAGAATTAATAAACAAAGAGATACACTATCTTCATTAGGATTCTAGAGGGACATCTTAATCTGATCAGAGGTATACGGTAAGGGGAATGAGTTAAAGGGAAACATTTTTTATTTAAGGAGACATGTACATCAGCGTATAAAATCACATGGTTTAAGAGCCTGTGGAATTCATTATCTTTCAGAAACAATTGCACCCTTTCATAAAAAAACTTTCCTGAGAAAGGTCCTGGATTGTATGCTTTTTTTCATGATCTTTGGCTTTACTTTTCAGCTATTGATTTTGTCTTGGCTGTGGTAAAACAACGTGTAGTAATTTCAGAGACTGATCACAACATTTTAAAAGTATGTAATAGATATTAAAATGGGAGATTGTGAAATGCCAAATTTAAAGTTAAAATTATTTTCTATTATTTAAAAGCTCATATATATGCACACACATATATGTGTGTGTGTGTGTGTATATATATATCATTTCCTCTTTCTAAATTTCCAAAATTAGTGTTCTTTTTCTATTGGTTATTCCATATTCAAAATCCTTTTTCATTGGGACATTATAAGAGGAATTTTATCCAGAATCCAGTGTATGATTAAATCTCAGTGTTTATTTTCTAACATTACAAGACAGTAAAAGAGTGAGAGATGGAGACTATTATAAAGTCGAGAGAGAGGATTGATTTATGTTGATTCTTTCTCCTACTATATAAGATATTTTTAGATCCAATTTTAGTTCTCATTCTATTCTTCAATATTTCAAAATGTTTTATTAATATTAATATTCTTTTTCTTAATATGACAGAACATGTCATGGATAACATAGAAACTACACAAAGAAAGACTTCATTTATTTGGAAAATATTGTTCACCATTTTGCAGAAATTATATTTCAAAAGAAGAAAAATGTTTTATCATTAAAGGAAGTAAATTTCCCCCAGGTTATATTTCAATGTACAGGAGTGATTGAAATGGGCTAAGAGGAATAAGGCCAACTGGTATATATTAAAAGGACTAAACATGAAAGCAGATAACTCTCTTTAATTATGAAAAATAAATTCACTTGATATAGTTACAGTCTTATTTCTGATGTTTTTAATTTTATTATAAACATGCATTTTAGGATCTATCCATTTGTCAGCAATATGTAAAGGATATTTTTCCTTGTAATTTACTATTTCAGCAATCAGAAGCAGCTTGCTAATAGAAATAGGTTTTAAAGAACTCTTGTCAAAATGAGAAACAAGATCCTTCTAGAAACTTCTTTCATAAAGCCAATTGTCAGATATCCTTCATTACTCAGCCACTCTCCAGCCAGTCTCTGGATGAAGACATCCAGATAAATTGTTGTGATGGAATTGTTTTAAGGAAGCACTCTCTATGGCTAACTGAACTTGCTGTCATGTCTTAGGAGTCATATCAGTTTGAATACTGAGAGATACATGCTTTGATTTGAAGTTATATGGTTTCTGTTTGGCAGAATGGGTACTGTGTACTCTTGCAGTCTTTTATTTCTGAACTAAAGACTCAGACCTTCTGACTTCCAGACTGGTGTCGTTTCTGCTACAAAGCACTCAGGAACCAATTATGCAGAAAGACATAACATTGTTGTTATTCTCTAAAGTCTGAAGAAAAGGCTAGATAATTCTCAGAGTCACATCAGGTAATGCACATTCCTTAGAATGTATAATATATATTCAGCAATTTGGCATTTGTTTATGAAGTTGTTACTAAAGCATCTGTTCAGTGGGCATCCATTCTGATCTCTTTCTAGTGATAGCTGTTAATGGTGTGCTAGACTGCATTAAACAGTCTGCATCCATTCATTTTGGCTGCATGATGTTAAGGATGCAATCTACTCTAATAAAAGAGTAATATTGAAATTGTCTGTTTCTCCAGGATGCCTAAGCCACACCCACCAGCCAATCAGAGCAGCTGTATACAAATTAACCCAGCCAAAATGGAGGCCAACCACCACAGAACTAGATCAAACAGGAGGCTTCTGTTGCACCAGGAGTAAACTGTCTGCGTAGGCCTGCTGGGCCTCTCTCTGCTCAAGGCAACATAGTTGTAATTATAGAAGCCACAGAGCTGAAGCAAACAGGAGGCTTCCATTGCACCAGCAATGGAAGAAACTGTCTGCCTAGGCCAGTTGGTCCTCTACTAAGGCAACATTGTTTCAATTATAGAAGCCATGGAGCTGAAGTAAACAGGAGGCTCATTACCTGCCTAGACCTTGGCTTAAAGCAGCAGTGTTTCAATTATACAAGATAAATAAACCCCAGAAACCTGATTCCAGCCAGCCTTGCTGGGACGTTGGGTCAATGGGAGCTGTGGGCAGCCTGGAAGCATGAAAACGGCCCTCAGCCCTGCACCCAGGCTGTCCAGGTACCCCAATAGGGACTCAACCCTAAAGGGACTGTGGGCAGCCTGAAAACGCCCCTCAGCCTGTCACCCAGGCTGCCCAGGCACCCCAGTAGGGACCCAAAACCTGACCCTTCACCCAGGCTGGCCACACCCCAATGGGGTGAGGGTCCCCACTGGGAGGTTGGCCAGCCTGCAAACAGCCATAAGCCCCTCACCCAGGCTGGCCAGCCATGCCAGCAGGTGGACATCCCCCCTTAGGGGTCCCAGACTGTGAGAGGGCACAGGCCAGGCTGAGGGACCCCCCCGCCCCGCCAAGTGCACAAATTTTTGAGCATCGGGCCCCTAGTAGGTTAAATAATTGTAGATAGTTATTTGGTATATATTTATGATATAAGTTGAACACATTGGATGGGATTTAAAACCTATTTCAGCCATTGACTTTAACAGATGAGAAAAGTGAGAGCCTTTTAGAGATATCGGATTCAGGAACCAGAATTACATCTTAACTTTCCTTATACCAGTCCATCACTTGTGTTACTGGGAGAATAGTGTAATGTAAGTGATCACTGCTCAGGTGTTTGAGGCTGAACAAGCAACTAAATAAAATGGCATTATAAACGGTCCACACCCAAATCTTTGATCTGTTGCTCATCAATATGAAATTCTGTAGGTTACTCAACCTTGATCTCCATATCCTTAACTGCCTAAAAAAAGAAGAAAAAAGGTTAAGCTTAGTTACTATAAAAAACAGTACAGATGATTCTTGAAAGAAGTAAAAAAAGAAAAAGAAAAAGAAAAAAAGAACTACATTGTTTATTTCTTGTATGTGTCCTGACTGGAGATTGAGCCCATAATCTTGGTATATTAGGATAACCCTCTAATCAGCTGAGCTGCCAGGACCAGAGCCAGAGCAAATAATCTTAACTCTTTTGTGCTTTCTTGCAAGCTTTAGAAGGAGAGAAAGAGGGATCCAAATCTTAGCTATCGTGAATTGTGCCACTGTGAACATAGGGATGCATATATCCTTTCTGATCAGTGTTTCTAGTTTCTTGGGGGAAAAAATAGGAGGGATCTGAAAGTGCAGTATTAGAAGATAGGGTCTAAAAGGGGTCAAATTTATGACATTTCTATACACCAATAGTGAAATTACAGAAAGAGAGACTAAAAAAGAAATCCCTTTTACCATTGCACCAAAAAAATTAAGATACCTAGGAATAAACTTAACTAAGGAGGCAAAAGACCTATACTCTGAAAACTACAGGACACTGAAAAAAAGAAATAGAGGAACACATAAACATATGGGAAAACATACCATATTCATGGGTTGGTAGGATCTACATCATTAAAATGTCCATACTACTGACAACAATCTATATATTCAAGGCACTCCCCACTAAAATACCAATGATATATTTCACAGACCTAGAACGAAATCTCCAGAAATTCATCTAGAATTAAAAAAGACCCCAAATAGCTGCAGCTATCCTGAGAAAGGACAAAGTAGGTGGGATCTCAATACCAGATATCAACCTGTATTACAAAGCCACTGTTCTCAAAGCTGCTTGGCACTGGCTCAAGAATAGACATATAGATCAATGGAATAGAATAGAGAACCCAGACATTGACCCAAACCAATATGTTCAATTAATATTTGACAAAGGAGGCAAGAACATACAATGGAGTCAAGACAGTCTCTTCAATAAATGGTGTTGGGAAAATTGGACAGATACATACAAAAAATTGAAACTAGACCACCAACTTACACCATACACAAAAATAAACTCAAAATGGATAAAGGACTTGAACCTAAGATGGGAAACGATAAAAATACTAAAGGAATCCACAGGCTGCAAAATCTCAGACATATGCTGAAGAAATTTCTTCACCAATACAGCTCCCAGGACATTGGAAACTAAAGAGAAGATAAACAAATGGGACTATATCAAAATAAAAAGCTTCTTTACAGCAAAAGAAACCATCAACAAAACAACAAGAAAGCCCACTGCATGAGAGATCATATTTGCCAATGTTATCTCCGATAAGGGTTTAATCTCCAACATTTACAGGGAACTCATACAATTTAACAAAAGGGAATAAAACAACCCAATCAAAAAAGGGCAATGGACCTAAATAGGTAATTTTTGAAAGAAGACATACAGAAGGCCAAGAGACATGTGAATACATGCTCAAAATCATTTCAAAGTTATATTAACATAGATTAACAGAAACAAAGGACAGGGCTTGCTTAAGGCAAAGATAAGCCTTTGGGGTGGGAATGGGGTGGAGGGGGTTAATGGCAATAAAAGGGGACATCTTTAATACTTTCAACAATAAAGATAGATTTTCAAAAAAGAACTAGAGTATCATCCTGCAGTCCCACTTTTATGTATATATCCATAGGAACTGAAAATAGGATATTGAAGAGATTTATGTACTTACATGTTTATTGCAGCATTACTCACAATAGGCAAGATATGAAAAACCACCTAAGTATCTATCAGTGATTAAATGGATAAATAAATGATATATCTATACACACAGTAGAATATTATGTAGTTTTTAAAAAGTAAACCCTGCTGCTGGAAGGGCCTTGAGGTCATTGTGCTAAATAAGGTAAGTCAAACAGAAATATAAATACTGCATGATATAGTTTGTAAGTGGTATGTAAATGAGCCAAACTTATAGAAACACAAAGTAGATTGGTATTTACCAGGGTCTAGAGTAATGAGTGGGGTTAGCAGATTTTAGATTTTGGTCAAAGAATACTAATGTCCTATTAGAAAATGAATAACTTTTGGGAAGGTAATGTACAGCACTCTGCTTATAGTTAACAGAACTGTATTATATGCTTTGAAGTTGTTAAGCCACTATATCTTAAATGTTTTCACTACAAAAAAGAAATAGTAATTATGCGAGGTGATGGAGATGTTAGCTAATGTAAGCAGGTAATCATTTTACAATATATATGTATATCAAATCAGCATGTTGTATACCTTACACTTATACAATGCTATAGGTCACTTATATTTCAATTTTTTAAGATAAAGGATAGCAGTAGTAACTACCAAATAATACATGTAGAGCTTTCAACACAGTGCCTTTTGCTCGTTAAATATGCCAGGAACATTTTTTTATTAGTACTCCAGCTATTAGTGCTATTACTGATTTTAGCCTGATTTACATAATTTCTAGAATAATTACCATCTTCAAGTAAAAGACAATACTAGTACTCTATTTTTATATCTAAATCTAGAAAATCCCATATCTTATTATATATGCATTTCCTTCACTGTGGGCATATATGATTATGTATATTTGGTTACATAGAATAAGCCTACACCAAAATTTAGAAATAAATTTATTGTCAGTTTTTAACACTAAGCTAAAATATTCCATTTCTCCACAGAGTTTTCCATTAAACTCTTGCAAATGCTAGTTTAAAATATCTTCATTATACTTACTACCTCTTGAGCTGTCACTTTTGAAAGATGATGCTTTCTCGCAGGTATCCCTATGTATAATAATGGTTTGAGAAGAGAAATTTCTGTGAGAGGCCTTTCAGTGATCATAGTTAGACTTCAAAGGTTGGCAAGTCAGATAAATGTCACTTATTCTATTTTCAGATCTTCTTCTATCGAGGGAATAATTTAAGTTTCTTTACTTTGTGATCCCTCAAGATTTATGAAACTCCATTTGAAATTAGGTGCTGTCAAAATCATTAAATCTGTCAAGAATTCAAATTCTTTGCAATTCAATATTAAATTTTACTTGTCATTTTTAACAAATACTAGAGACAGTTTCCCCAAAATGAGAGAAGAGTTGTCAAAAATTTAGCTCTAACATTTTTAATACTGGATTAAATAGTGTCTATCAATAATCTTATATCTGGTCATCATTCCTCCATGAAATGCTATCTAGAAATATTCTGCTACACTGTGTGATTACTTGGTCAATATTTGCTTCTGGGAAAGGTTCTACTCTGAAAGGAGGATCGAGAAGGTATTTGCTGTTGGATAACTTTCTAGCAGCAATGATAAAATTATCAGCTGGAAAGAAGAGCAGGTGAACATTTATGTAAGAATACAATCTGGTATTTTAGGAGACTTCAAATACCATCATTCTAAACATTTTCTGTAATGAACATTTAAAAGCATGACAGGAAATTCAAATTTCTAATCTGAGACTCAGGAATCCCACTCCTGTCTTTCAATCTCTCCTACTCCTATTCTCTAACATAACTTTCTACATAGTCAAAATTAAACTTTAAATTCCAGTTGTTTCCCCACTTTTGCCCTTAAATTGTAAGGTCTGAAAATTTATCTAATCTAATAAAAGAATAATATGCAAATTAACTATCACTCCGAGACACCTAAGCCATGCCCACCAGCCAATCAGAATGGCTGTATGCAGATTAACCCAGTTAAGAGGGTGGCCGGCAGCAATGGAGCTAGAGCAGACAGGAGACTTCTGTTGCACCAGGAGTAAACTGCCTGCCTAGGCCAGCTGGACCTCTGCTCAAGACAACAATGTTTTAATTATAGAAGATAAACCCTAGAAACCTTATCCAGCAAGCCTCGCTGGAACCTTGGGTCAATTGGAGCTATGGGCAGCCTAAAAATGGCCCTCAGCCCCTTACCCAGGCTGGCCACACCCCTATGTGGTGACGGTCCCCACTGGGGGCCGTGGGTAGCCTGCAAATAGCCATCAGCCCCTCATCCAGGATGGCCAGGCATGCCAGGGGGGGTAGACATCCCCCAAAGGGTCCCAGACTGCAGGAGGGCACAGGCTGGGCTGAAGGACCCGCCCCCCCCCCGAGTGCACAAATTTTTGTGCACCAAGCCCCTAGTTTTTAATAATGACATTGGAGATTAATTTCCTTATCTCAGCTGTGATTCAGGGCTAATGCATATTTTATTTGCTTTTCCCAGTCATATTTCTATCAGTGGTGCTTATCTAGATGCTGCATTTGAATTGAGGTTCTGAAATCCAATATTATCTAAACTGTGTTTGGAAGACCAGAAGTCTGTGAACTCTTTGGCACCATGCACCATAAGGTAAAGGTAGCAATCAAATGTATTTAGAAACATTTAGAGCAATTTGGCAGAGTAAAATTGATATTTATTTTTTAATAATTCACTTTGTGTATTAGTTTGTACCATATCCTATCTAATAAAAGAGTAATATGCAAATTAGGCATCACTCCATCACAAATATAGCCACAAGATGGCAGTGCCCATAGCCACAAGATGTCCTCCCGCAGAGCCACAAGATGGCGGTGCCTAGTCCAGCTCAGCCACACCACTGAAGTGGTCAGGCCTGTTAGCCAGGCAGGTGACAGGGGAGGCAGGGGACCCCGAGAGGCAGAACAGGTGATCTTAGGGGGCTGGGGGTCCTCTGCCCAGGCCAGAGGTCTCAGGCATGGGCAAGGGCAGAGCCAGTGATCAGAGGGAGCAGGGGAAGAGCCGGTGATCTGAGGGGTATGAGGGTGCCCTACTCAGGCATAAGGCCTGGGCAGGGGCAAGGCCAGAGATCACAGAGGCCTGGGCTTCGCAGAGCCAGTGATCAGAGGGGCAGGGGCGGAGCCTGCGATCACAGAGTTCTGGGAACCAGTGGAGCTGGCAAAGTAAAGGTCTGGGGGTCCCCTAACCAGGCCTGCAGCCTTGGCCAGAGGCTGCCAGTGGGGCAAGGGCTGAGCCACTGATTGCAGGGATCTGGGAGTCTTCTGCCCAGGCCTGCATCCTCAGCCAGAGGCTACAGTCCTGGGCAGGGGTGGAGCCAGTGATCAGAGTGAACTATAGAGGAAACACCTTTTCTGGGTAAGCTTCCTGTATGCCACTGGTAATATTCTTAGTAACTTGGGTAATAAGAATCCAAAAAGGTGATCTAGGATTTTTCCACCATACTCCTGGAGAAAAAAAAATGAAGGTCTACTGCTGGAGGGTTAAGAAATGTTATATCCTGCCCTAGCCCAGTTTGGCCCAGTGCATAATGCCTCAGCCTATTGATGACAGGATCTGGGTTCAATTCTGACCAAGAGCATGCACCTAGGTTGCAGGCTCCTACCTGGCCAGGGCCCAGGTCAGGGCATATGCAAGAGGAAACCAATCAAAGTGTTCTTCTCACTTTGATGTTTCTCTCTGTTTTCCCCTTCTCTTCCACATTCTCTAAAAATCAATGGAAACATATCCTCAGGTGATGATAAAAGAAAAAGAATGAAAGAAATGTCATATCCTATGTAAGACATATCTTGGAAATGCCTAAAGAAAGTTGTCATTTTTTCATGGTGAAGGGACTGGAGTCCGTGTTGATGAAAACACCTTGGTGGCTGTGGTGACTGGCAGTGGCTGCAGCAGCGGGGTGATGGGGCTGGTGGCTTCCCCTGATTAGCCTGGTTGCCTTCCACAAAGGGAGGTCAGACTGTGACTTAGGCCCACTCCCCAAGGGGATCAGGGAGCGGGCCTAAGCCATCAGTAGGACACCCTCTTAGGCTCCCAATATGTGAGAGGGGGCGGGCTGGGCTAGGAAAGCCCCCCCCCCCAGTGCACAAATTTCGTGCACCGGGTCCCTAGTTATATATATTCATTCAAAATAACATTTTTTCACTATACATAGTTTGGAAACTCTGTCTTGATTCATTTCTTGTTCATAGACTCTCAAACAATGACATGTTTTTGTGTGTTTGCTTTGTTTTTGCTTCACAATAAAATAGAGGCCTGTATGTGAAAACTTAAATGAAGTATATCAGTAAACTAGGTAGGATTAAACTTTCTTCTGGATTTGAGAGCCCTTGAGCCAAACTTGTAAATACAATTTCTGATCTCACCATTGTTATTAGAGAAAAGTTTGTTTCAAGTTATATGTCCAGGGCCAGTGAGAAAAAAGACAAAGTGAACTGAGGTTGAAAGAAACCACATTTATTCACAAGGTATCCGGTGGAGCTGGCTCTGGGCAACTGTCCCAGACCTTCTTGAATTCATGTAGTAATTCTAGACTTTAAACACACATGCACACACACTACACACACACACACACACACACACACACACACACAAAACAACAACACCACAAACAAACAAAAAACCGATACAGAAAATAGTAGCATGTCAGCATGCCAGGATATGTTAAAGGCTTGTAACTGTCCTTAATTTCTTCTTTTCATTCCCAAACACAAATAGATTTTCCTGGTGCTAGTCACTTTTTAACTACTCTCATCTCTGCCCTTTTCTCCAGCTTCTGTCCAAAATCTCATCATTTCTCACTTAGAGCTTTGCAATATGCTCAACTTATTTCTACTACCTTGTCTGTTTTCTGGTCCCGAGAATCAGAATGCAAAGGTCTCTACCTGATTTTCTAGATCCTGTAGCTTACTGCTATCACTGATTTCTGCTTCTTAAAAGACCACCCAAGATGATTATATCCAAGGTAGTAAAAGTCAAAAGGAGACATCCTGCATATTTTATAGGCTTTTACTTATTTATGTATTTATATTTATTTATTTTTCCCTTTATTGATTAAGATATTACAAATGTGACCTTATCCCCCCAATGTCCTCTCATCTCCCAACTCCTACCCTCACCCTCACCCACTGTTGTCCACATATATCATTTATGCTTATATGCATGCGTACAAGTCCTTTGGTTGATCTTTCCCCCTCATCCCCACCTCCCCTACCTTTCCTCTGAGTTTTGAGCATCTGGTCGATGCTTCTGTGTCTTTTAAATGTAGTTTGGTGCAACATGGCATCAAACATTGTACCCTAATAATGTGACATCAATGACATTTTAACTCTCATACTAAATGAGGTTGAGAGGTACCTAGTGCTTTGTGAACCTTCATTTTGAATTGCTGAGGAAAGCAGAATTTGGTGACAGTTTCAGCTCTGTAATCATTCTTGGGAAGTAGTTTAACTGTAGGAAGGGATTTAATCTCTCTGGCAGGAACTATGTAAATTATATGCAAGCAAGTCCTAGGATTTCTTATTCCAGTGTAAATTTGGAAGATCCTCTGGGCAATTATTAATTTACTTAATGACTCTTACTAATAGGTTATTTCATTTTAAATTTCCACCTGCAGTGTATCCATACAATAAGAGCCACAAAGTCCTTTAGAAGAAAGATAAACTATGTCTGTATTCTACGAACCTATAATCATCAAAAATCAAAGAATGAAATGACACTGTGGGTGGAGATGTGGGGAATTTGATTCAGGGCATGTACACCAATGGTTCTCTTTAGCTGGAGAATAACCTTAGCATTCTTCAAGAGGATGCTATAGTGGTCTTCATACTGCAAAATCTGAAACCATTATTTATGTAGTGTTTACTGGTTTGAAATCAGAAAGCCTGACATATTATCTGATATATGATTAAATATTTTTATTTCAGACTCTTGGGAAAAATAAAGATGGCTTAGAACCTGACATTATATTTATGTAAAAAAATTCTAATTTTTTAAACTTTACATTTTATTTCCTACTGCTATTCAGACTTTAGAAATGGACTAAAGTAAGAGATCAAACAGAATTTCCGAGCTTATATTGGCTAGTTTCAGTGAGACTCTCTACTCATAACAGTAGCCGGGACTAAAATAGAAAAAGCTTCTTCTGTTCCTGATATTTTAATACATGTATGATCATATAATTCTGAGTTAAATTATATACCATACTTAATTTTAAGTATGAAAGATATTTTACTACCTAAAGAGTGTTTTAAGTAAACAGAGAATTTCAAATATAGTGTGTAGAATTTCATGATGAAAGGCAGACAATTATTTATGAAACTGACATGGATTCTCCAAAAAAGTAACTTTACTCAATAATAATAATAGCAAACATTGATTATGTTAAGTGCTGACATCACATGTGTTTCACATTCGTTATCATAATTAATCCTCACAACAACCTACAATGATAGGCACTATTTTATTTATTATTTTGTAAATAAAGACATTGACCCAGTGAGTGGCTAAATTATTTCTCAAGGTCTCACAAATAGAAAAAAGCAGTAGTGAAAGTGGACAAAACTCATTTGGATTTTTGAGTTCTGGTATGCTTGCTTTAATGATCACAATTAGCATTCTACTTTATAAATATTTATAGATCTCCAAAAAAATACTTTATTTACCATGACTTTATTCATTCAAAACTTGTACAAGAAGGGTAGGAAATGCCTTTATATGGTTTGACTAAAATAGTATGCAAGCAAAACAGGTTCTCTGGTTTATTTGGGTGAAAATAGAAGGCTGCTCTTTCTGGGCTACAGTGCCACCTCTCCATCTGTTCTCTTTCTCTTGTTCTATCTCAATCTCTCTTAAATAAACAGACATATCCTTGGGTGAGGATTTTTAAAAATATGTGTTCTGCTATAGTCATCAAACTTGTTAAGAACTGGATCATAGTTATTCTAATCACCAAAAACAACTAAAAGTCATGTAACATGATAGATGTGCTGATATCACTACAGTATGATGTAGTGATATCATATAATCATAATGATCATATGACAACATAAATGTATCAAATTAATTTATTGGTCATCTTAAATATACACTACTAGGGGCCCAGTGCACAAAAATTTGTGCACTCGGGAGGTCCCTCAGGCTGGCTTGTGCCCTCTCGCAGTCTGGGACCCCTCTGGGGATGTCCACCTGCTGGCATGCCTGGTCAGCCTGGGTGAGGGGCTGATGGCTATTTGCAGGCTACCCAAGCCCCCCAGTGTGGACCCTCACCCCCACTGGGGTGTGGCCAGCCTGGGTGAGGAGCTGAGGGGCATTTTCAGTCTGCACAGAGTCCCTTCAGGTTTTGGGCCCCTACTGGGTACCTGGCCAGCTGGGTGAGGGGCTGATGGTTGTTTGCAAGCTGGCCAAGCCCCCCAGTGGGGTCCCTCACCCCATTGGGCTGTGACCAGTCTGGGTGTAGGCTTGAGGGCTGTTTTCAGGCTTTCAGGCTGCCCACAGCTCCCATTGACCCAATGTCCCAGCAAGGCTGGCTGGAAGCAGGATTCTGGGGTTTATTTATCTTCTATAATTGATACTGTTCCTTTAATCCGGGGCCTAGGCAGGTAACGAAGCCTCCTGTCTGCCTCAGCTCTGTGGCTTCTATAATTGAAAAAATGTTGCCTTAGTAGTCGCGCCCAGGCCTGCTGTTTTCTTCAGATCCAAGGCTTCTATAATTGCAACAATGTTGCAAATATGTTGTTCCCAGAGAAGCCCAGCCGGCTGGCAGCTGCCTGTTTACTCTAGCTCTGTGACTGGAGGCCTCCATCTTGGCTGGGTTAATTTGCATACAGCCACTCTGATTGGCTGGTGGGTGTGGCTTAGGTGTCCCATAGAAATGGTCAATTTCAATATTATTCTTTTATTAGATTAGATGTTATGGTTTAAATATATTTCAATGAAAAATAAGAACCCCACAGGTGGTTGATGTTCAAATAATGTTAGGTGATGGATAAAATAGTGAATTTATTGAGAAATAACTTTTGTATGAATATACTGGCTGAGATACTGATTTGATTCCAGAACATACTTACCTGGAATACAACAGATCCCCTTGTTTTGTTATTAGCAATCTTTGTAAGCTTTATAATGTTACTATTTCTCTGTCCTGGTTTTCTTACATTTATCAGGAGGATTTAAGTGTATCATTGTGTTTACTCTATAATAGCATATCTCTCAAAAATTAATGGGATATACAAAACCAAGAAAGCTGAAAACCTGAATTCTAATCCTAGCTTTGCCACTAACTAAATTCAGTTCTTTCATGTGTAAAATGGGGACCTATGCAATGGGATTGCAAAGACACAACCACAGTGCCTAATCTCTTTATACTCTCATGTTATTCTTTATCTTTCAAGGTCCTTTCCAGCTCCAATAACTAATAATTTAATTATAGAATTCTAGTGGTAATGTATGCATGATGAAACTGGACAGTATCTCACCATGCAATTTTGGAAACTTTAATCTCCATTTGTGAACTGGACAGTATTCAAAAGCACACATGCCATATTATAATACTAAATAATGAAAACACACAGATGAACTTCAGTGCAATACTCATTATAGCTTCTTAAAATGAAACTGATTAGTGATGTGCACTCTGGAAACAAGTAATTCAGAATGAATCTGAGTCTGGCTTTTAATGCTGACTCTTTGACTGAGTAGAATAAGACAACATGGAATTATATTGGCTGGTAATACGTAACTACCGAGCTGTTTGTTATTAATGGTGAGGTACAGTGACAGGTGCATTGAGGCTATAAGCAATATCAAATATATCCTTGACATTATCCTATACTAGAGGCCTGGTGCACAAAAATATGTGCACTCGAGGGGCCCCTCAGCCCAGCCTGTGCCCTCTTGCAGTCTGGGACCCCTCGGAGGATGTCCACCTGCTGGCTTACACCCACTCCCCAGGGGATTTGGCCTAAGCTGGCAGTCAGACATCACTCTGGCAGCCCAGGAGCCCTCGGGAGATGTCCACTTGCTAGCGGGGGCAGGCCTAAGGTGCAGTCGGACATCCTTCGTGCTGCTGAGAAGGCAGGAGAGGCTCCCACCACCACCGCTGTACTGGCAGCCGTCAGCCTGGCTTGTGGCTGAGCAGAACTCCCCCTATGAGAGTGCACTGACCACCAGGGCAGCTCCTGCACTGAGCATCTGCCTCCTGGTGGTCAGTGTGTGTCATAGTGACCAGTCATTCCCAGTGGTTCTGCTGTTAGGGTCAATTTTTATATTACCCTTTTATTATATAGGATTGAGGCCTGGTGCATGGGTGGGGGCTGGCTAGTTTGCCCTGAAGGGTGTCCTGGATCAGGGTGGGGTCCCGCTGGGGTGCCAGGCCAGCATGGGTGAGGGGAAGACAGCTGTTTGCAGGTTGACCACAGCCCCTTCAGAGTTGGTGTCCCCCCCTGGAGTGCCTGGCCAGCCTGAGTGAGGGGCTGATGGCTGTTTGGAGGTTTGCCACAGCCCCTTCAGGGTGGTGGTTTTTGCTGGGGTACCTAGCCAGTCTGGGTGAGGGGCTGATGGCTCTTTGCAGGCTGGCCAAGCCCCCCATCAGGGACTCTAACCCGATGAGGGTGGGGCCATCCTGGGTAAGGCGCTGATGGCTGTTTGCAGGCTGGGCACAGCTCCCAGCGAGGCTAGCTGGAAGCAGGTATCTGGGGTTTATTT
Source organism: Murina feae (assembly GCA_004026665.1). NCBI lineage: Eukaryota > Metazoa > Chordata > Mammalia > Chiroptera > Vespertilionidae > Murina > Murina feae. The sequence continues at coordinate 80,014 of PVJC01000807.1, read as the reverse complement.
ATCTTCTATAATTGAAACTTTGTTGCCTTGAACAGAGTCCACAGCTGGCCTAGGCAGGTGGGAAGTTTAGCTTCCTCCATAGCCAGGGCAAGCAAGCCTCCTGTTTGCTCTAGCTCCATGGCTGCTGGCCACCATCTTGGCTGAGTTAATTTACATATAGTTGCTCTGATTGGCTGGTGAGCATGGCTTGGCTGGTGGGCATGGCTTAGGTGTAGCTGAGTGACACCTAATTTGCATATTACCCTTTTATTAGGTGGATAATAAAAGGGTAATATACAAATTGTTCAAATGTCAGAAATACCAAACAACCGGTCACTATGATGTGCATTGACCAACAGGGAGTGTGTGTGGAACATGGTGGGCAGCAGCAGCAGCGGGATGGTGGAGTAGGTCAGTGGGGGTGCCAGGCCAAGATGGAGCATCTCTCATTTTCATTGGGCAAGCTTCTGGTGGTTACTAAAAATGTTTTGCTCCCATTCACTGTGATCCTGCCTGACACTCATACCTGCTGCCGGTACTGGCCCTGCTCATACCCACTGCCTGTACTGGAGCCTCCACTCATACCCAATACTGGAACTGGGCACCAGCCAAGGTTGCTACACTGTCAGCAGATGTGAGTGGAGGTTGCTGGCCCCAATCACCCCTCATGGCTTCTCCACCTCCCCCTTCTCCTGAGGGGTGATCAGGGCCCACAGCTGCCTCTCACACCTGATGCCAGTGCCAGCCCCCTCACACCTGCATCTGGTGCTAGAGCCCCTGGAACCTGCTGCTGGCACCGGTTCTGTGCCATCAGTGGGTGTGAGTGGGGCTGGCATTGTCAGCGCATAGGAGCTGCAGCAGCAAGAGTGGGGCTGCAGTGGAAAGGTCCAGGAAGGGCATGGAGGATGGGCCAAGACCTGCCCCTGTGTCCACCACAGCCTGACAGCCCACAGTTCCTTTCAAGGTGGATGAATTCATGCACTGGGTCCCTAGTACAATAATAAAGCACTGAAATGATCTTCTCTTTGACTATAATATTCACTTCTGCCTAAAATCAGAAAATATACACATGTAGATTTCAGCATAATGACAGTGACATGACAGAACTTGTTTAAGTGTGGGCTATGGCAGCTCCTGGCATGAGTCTAACTTTAGTCATCTCTGACTATAAGGTATTGCTAATGAAGCTCTGAACTTAGTTTGCAGAGAAGTTCAATTATTATCTCAATAGCAACTTCTAAATAGACAGTTAAAACCAGATTCACCAACATGGGATTCCCTGTTCAATTTCCTTGCTGTCACCAAGTTGTAAGTGTTGTAACATGGTTAAAATTAATGCTAAGTTCATGTGTGCCCACCGCAAAAACAATAAAACACATACAAGTCTTATTTTAACAATTCATTCTGTATTAGAATTAGAGATGAAATTGAAAGAATCAGATACATTTAAAGGAATTAACATTGGTAATAAGTTCCAAAGGAACAATATGCAGTAGTGTATCATCCTTTTTCCCATACCACAAGAGTATCTGCCTCCTATCCTGTTTACATCACTTCAATTAAGTGTTCAACCTTACTTGATATTAAATACTAGGGGCCCGGTGCACGAAATTTGTGCAATGGGGACAGGGGCGGTCCGTCAGCTTGACCTGCACCCTCTCGCAGTCTGGGACTACTCTGGGGATTTCCACCTGCTGGTGTGCGTGGTCAGCCTCGGTGAGGGGCTGATGCCTGTTTGCAGGCTGGCCAACCCCCCCCCCCAGTGTGGACCCTCAAACCTTTGGGGTGTGGCCAGCCTGAGTGACTGGCCGAGGGTCATTTTCAGGCTGCCCACAGCCCCTTCAGGTTTTGGGCCACTACTGGGGTACATGGCCATCCTGGGTGAGGAGATGATGGCTGTTTGCAGGCTGGCCAAGGCCCCCAGTTGGAACCCTCACCCCATTGGGGTGTGGCCAGCCTGGGTGACGGACTGAGGGCTGTTTTCAGACTTTCAGGCTGACCACAGCTCCCATTGACCCAACGTCCCAGCAAGGCTAGCTGGAAGCAGGTTTCTGGGGTTTGTTTATCTTCTATAGTTGATACACTGTTCCTTTAAGCTGAGGCCTAGGCAGGTAAGGAAGCCTTCTGTTGGCTTCAGCTCGAGGCTTCTATAATTGAGACAATGTTGCAAATATGTTATTGCCTGGAGCACAGAGAGGCCCAGCCAGCCGGCAAATAGTTTTACTACTGCTGCAACGGAAGCTGCCTGTTTACTCTAGCAGCTCCGTGACTGCCGGCCTCCATCTTGGCTGGGTTAATTTGCATACAGTTGCTCTTATTGGCTGGTGGATGTGGCTTAGCCATCCCGAAGAAATGGTCAATTTCAATACTATGCTTTTATTAGATTAGATAAAATATATTTTGAGCGCTGTAGTTGACAAGTGTTTTTTTAATTTTAATTTATTTTTTAATTTCTTTATTGATTAAGGTATTACATATGTGTTCTTATACTCCCATTATCCCCTCCCCCCCACTCATGCCCTTATCCCTCTGTTTTCTGTGTCCATTGATAAGGCTTATATGCATGCATATAAGTCCTTTGGTTGATCTCTCCCCCTTACCCCGACCCTTCCTCACCTTCCCTCTGAGGTTTGACAGTTTGTTTCTCCTCAATTTCTGGGCACATGCTTACACTCTTTTGCCTTTTAGCATTAGATGTTGTCATATAACTTGCCTTGGCAATGAAGTATGAACACAAATGATGCTTTTTATCCCCCTATTAAATCTTTGTAGCCAGAATACCATTTACCATACACTTTCTTTTCTGTTCTTTTATTTTTTGTTATTGTTGCATATATATTTTATTTATTTATTTATTTATTTATTTATTTATTTATTTAGAGCCTACTTTTTTATTCCCCAAGAGATTTTCTTTTCATTTTTAAATTGTAACATACATACAGAAAAAAAAACATGAAGAATGACCTATTTGAGTAAAATACAGAAATAAGTAAATAAGTTTCCTGCTCTTTTAAAAATACTTTTTGTCACTATATATTAATTTTCATATAATACAATTTAATAAAAATCATAGAATATGTTATGTACTCTTTTAGATGGCTTTTCTCATTTTGCATATTTTGTTATCAATATACTTTGTTGAATATCTCAATAGTTAATTTGTTATTGTTGAGCAGTAGCCTGTGGGGTTTATTTAGCACCATAGGTTTGCTCATTCATCTGTTGATTGACATTGACATTGGGTCATTTCTAATATTGTCTATTAAATATAAATATTTTATGAATATTTATGTAGAAGTCTTTGTATGCACAAATTCTTTCATTTGTGTTGGGTAAATACATAAGAAACGGTTAATCTGTTTTCCAAAGTGGTGGCACATTGTAGCCTATAGAGTATGAGAATTTAGTTCTTCCATATCCTCACCAAAAGTCATTTGAATACGTGTTTTTAATTTGCTTTCCCTACAGATTAGTAATGTTAAACATATTTCCATGTGCCATTTGTCATCTTCTCTGGTGAATGTATGTCCAAATTTTACTCCTATTTTTTATATTAGTTATTTAATTTTTTATTATCTATTTTAGAGTTCCTGAGGTATTCTGGATTCAATTTCTTTTTAAAAAAATATATTTGTATTGATTTCAGAGATGAAGGGACAGGGAGAAAGAGAAGCATCAATGATGAGAGAGAATCATTGATCAGCTGCCTCCTGCACAACCCTACTGGGAATTGAGCCCACAACCCGGGCACGTGCCCTTGACCAGAATCAAACCTGGGACCCTCGAGTCAGCAGGGCGATGCTCTATCCTCTGAGCCAAACCAGCTAGGGCTGGATTCAATTTCTTTTTCTGAAACCTGATTTGCAAATATTGTACTCTGCTACTTGACTTTTGTTTCTCATAACTGTGCTATTTTTAAGAGCAGATTTTTTTTTAAGTTTGAAGATGTCCAATTTATCAATTTCTTTTTTATGACTCATACTTCGGTGGTATAGCTAAGAATTTTTTACTAAGACAAGATAACAAACATTTTAATTCTTTTTCTCTCTTGTGATGTTTTACAAAGTATTATGTTTCTTTTGAGTTAACTTTTTTTGTAGCCCAAGGTGTGTATCAAGATAGTCTACTTTTCTTTGCTTATAGATATCCAATTGTTTTAGAAAATGTTATTGAAACAAAAACTATTCTTTCTCTAATATCATGCTTTTGATCCTTTATTAAAAATTGTCCTTATATGTATCAGTTTATTTCTTGACTCTATATTCTGTTTCATTTTTTTGCAACTTTATATCACACTAGAGGCCCGGTGCACAAAATTTGTGCACTGGAGGGTGGGTGAGGAGGAGAAGTACCTCAACTCAACCTGTGCCCTCTTGCAGTCTGGGAGCCCTCAGAGAATGTCCTAAGGGCTTAGGAAGTGGGCCTAAGCCATCAGTTTGATATTCTTCATGCTGCTGCAGAGGCAGGAGAGGCTCCCACCACCACTGCTGCACTCACCAGCCATAAGCCCAACTCAGGGCTTCTGGCTGAATATTGCTCTCCTTGGCTGAGTGGCAGCTCCTATGTTGAGCATCTGCCCTCTGGTGGTCAGTGCGTGTCATAGCAACCAGTCATTCCCCCATTTGGTCAATTTGCATATTAGCCTTTTATTATATAGGATAAGATAGTCTTGATTACTGTACATTTATAATATGTTTTCAAAACATTAAACCTGCAGTTTTGTTCTTACTTTCAAGGCTGTTTTGAATAGTCTCAGCCTTTTTGCATTTTCATATGAATTTTGGGATCAGTTTCTCAATTTTTTTCAAAAAAAAATATGCTAGGAGTCTGATTGGGATTGTATTCAATGTACAAATCAATATGAGAAGAATTGACATTTTAAGTATATTGAGTCTTCCTATACATTAGCTCAATATACATTAACTCAACTTACATTTATTTATCACTTTTGTAATTTTTATTTTTGAGGTTTAATTTGTTTTTATTTTTATATTTGTAAATTCTCTACTTATAGAACATATGAAATAAATTTATATATAAAGTAGTTTCTATTTCTAATACTGTATCATTTAGGCGTACTTTCATTTGATTGATTTCCTTTCTTATTATGGACATTATTTCCCTTTTTTCTTTGCATGCCTGGTCATCTTTGGTTTTATGCCGGACATTGTAAATTTTGCATCATTGTATGTTGGATATTTTCATACTCTAATAAACATTCTGGATCTTTGTTCTGGGATTCAGTTATGTTACTAAGACATAACTTATTTCTTTCAGGTCTTGATTTTATGATTGAATAGCCAGCTGCAAGGCAGTGAAGTGTCTAGGCAGCAAATGATTCCCCATTGATGAAATATAGCCTTACTGAGTTTTCAACCTATTGCCTCATAAATTATGATTATTTAATTTATTTATTTTTAGTCTTACTGGTGGGAACACACACTATTCCTAGCTCTAGTGACCACCAGGTACTTTTCTCTTTAACCCTTTTGAATAGTTCTTCACCCAACCTCGGGTAATTTTCTCATTTATATATACTGATCAGTCTTCTACTGCTTGAGAGAACCTTCTATAGCTCTCAGGGGTTTTCTTGGTGTGTGCCTTTTTCTTTTTTGGTAGTCTGAGCTGCAACCTCTAGTTGCTAAATGCTACTGGAACTTTAGTTACATCTCCTCAACTCTTGGAATCTGCCAGGCTCCTAATTAGCATTTTGTGAGAATACTCTTTCAAAATGTAGCAGGTAACTGTCATTTCCCTAGTTAAAATCTACTTTATATGGCTTGGCATAACCTTTACAAGTCCTCATGATTAGGAACTTCTTAGCTTTCCTTCAATCTTAAACTGTTACACTTTGACATATAGAACAGAGAAACCTAAAAAAATATTCAAGATATAATCTCCCAAGGTGGATATTTTGTAAATTGCTATTGTTACATATTTTCAGATTTATTGAAATGTTGCAAAAAATAGAGATATGCCATATTCCCTTCACCAAACTTTCCTTAATTGTAACATCTTACATAACCATATAAAGTCATCAATACCAAGAAATTATCTTTGGCACAATACTACTAACAACCAACCTCATTCAGATTTTACTAGGATTTCCACTAATATCAATTTTTCTGTTACAGCATCCCACCTTGCATTTAGTTATTATTTCTCCTTAGTTTTATCTTCTTTTTTAAATCTATATACTTGAGAGGTCTTTCATTTCATGACCTTAATACTTTTGAAACATACTGGCATTACATGGAAAATTCTCTCCTAATGTTTATTTTTTTAAAATTTATCTTTATTCTTCAGATTATTACAGTTGTTCCTCTTTTTTCCCCCATAGCTCCCCTCCTCCCAGTTCCCACCCCACCTTCTGTCCTTGCCCCCCCCACTGTCCTTATCCATAGGTGTTCAATTATTGTCCATTCTCTTCACGCACCCCCAACAACCTTAACCCCTGAAAATTGTCCATCCACTCCATTTCTATGACTCTGATTCTATTCTGTTCACCAGTTTATTTTGTTCATCAGATTTTTTATTCACTTGATTCTTAGGTTCACTTGTTGGTAGATATATGTTTGTTGTTTGTAATTTTTACTTTCCTTTTTCTTCTTCCTCTTCTCAAAGGATACCTTTCAGCATTTCATATAATACTGGTTGGTTGGTGATGAACTCTTTTAGCTTTTCCTTATCTGTGAAGCTCTTTATCCGACCCTCAATTCTGAATGATAGCTTTGCTGGGTAAAGTAATTTTGGCTGTAGGTTCTTACTATTCATCACTTTGAATATTTCTTGCCATTCCCTTCTGGCCTGCAAAGTTTCTGTTGAGAAATCAGCTGACAATCGTATGGGTGCCCCCTTGTAGGTAACTAACTGCTTTTCTCATGCAGCTTTTAAGATTCTCTCCTTGTCTTTTGCTCTTGGCATTTTAATTGTGATATGTCTTGGCGTGGTCCTCCTTCAGTTCCTTTTGTTTGGGGTTCTCTGCACTTCCTGGACTTGGGAGTCTATTTCTTTCACCAGGTGGGGGAAGTTTTCTGTCATTATTTCTTCAAATAGGTTTTCAATATCATGCTCTTTCTCTTCTTCTGGCACCCCTATAATTCTGATGTTGGTGCGCTTGAAGTTGTCCCAGAGACTCCTTACACTATCTTCATACTTTATGAACCTTTTTCTTTTTTCTTTTTTTCTTTTTTCTTTTTGCTTTTCTGGCTGGGTGGGTTTTGCTTCTTCATATTTCATATCTTTGACTTGATTCTTGCGATCCTCTCGTCTACTGTTGGATCTCTGTATATTATTCTTTATTTCAGTCAGTATATGCTTAATTTCTAGTTGGTCCTTTATCATATCCTTGAGGGTCTCATTAGATTCATTGAGGATCTCACTAAATTTATCGGCGGTCTCACTAAATTTATCGGCAGTCTCTAGAAAATTGTTGAAAAACCAAATGACCGTGGTTTTGAACTCTATATCCTGTCATTTTCTTTCCTCCATTTCTGTCATTTGTGATCTGTTTCTTTGTCTCCACATTTTGGCTGCTTCCCTTTCTGAGTTAGGTGATTACTGAGAGGAATTAACCTCTAAGCCACTTGTTTATGAGAGTCAGCTGTGTCTATAGTGGGAGAACTTCTGTGCTGGAGACACCCTTATGGGGCAAGAGTTGTTTCAGTGGGGCTTTTGTGCTCACTGCATCTGCCCCCAGTGTGTTCCTTGTGGATCTGAGTTTTGTTTAGTATGGTCCCTTTCTGGCCACTGGGTGAGGCTGGCTCTTTAAGGAGGTGTTGATTTAGCCTTTGCCTTAAGCTACTCAGTCTTTTATATGCAAAAGCCTCTGACGCAGCTTGGGAGGGGCTGGGCCTTGGGGAGTTTGCAGGGCAGGGCGGAGCAAATAGCTATGGTGCTTCTCAGCCCTGTGCTAAGAGACACAGGGTCTCTGTGTCCCATGGTAATTGCTGCAAGCAACGCTGAGAGAAACCCGCTTTGGATTTCCTCCCGGTGCCAGTCAGTCCCCCTTCTCCAGGTGTCTGGGTCCTCAGAAACTCGCTTGGAACTGGAGTTCAGAGCCGCTGGGAACTTGTGGCTCTCTCCGTTTTGGAAAAGAACCGCGTCCTCCGGCACCAACCCTCTCCCCGAGCCCCCGTACCTCTATATTTTGCTTCCACCACTCTTCCGAGTCTCAGATTCTTTCTAGTTGTAGGATTTTCACTCAGCCAGCCTTCCTGTGGTTGTGAGTGGTGTCCGTGTTTTCTTTTCAAGGATATTCTGAAATAGTTGTTCACAGCTGCATTTACGGTGTTTACCTTATGCCGCCATCTTGCTGTCCTCCCCCCTAATGTTTATTTTGATTAATACATTTCCCCTAAGGAAAGAAAAGAAGGAATTGCCAGAAAAGCAGCTAAGTGTAATAGAGGCATGCAATATGTAATAGAGGCATACAGTTTATAAACCAGATGGATGAAAAAAATCAACTTATGCAAGAATCAAGAAGAAATAAAGAATAATATAGCTGCAATAAAAAAACACCATGGAAAGTTTTAGTAGTAGACTAGGAGAAGCTGAGGTCCAAATTAGCGAATTAGAAGACAGGAAAGCAAAACACACCCAAACTGAACTGCAATTGGAGGAAAAAATGTAAAAGACAGGAAAAGAGTCTAAGGGAGCTTTGGGACAACATGAAATGAAGCAATCATATCAAATAAAAGAGTAATATGCAAATTAAGTGCCACTCCATCACAAAGATGGCCACCCCCATAGCCATAAGATGGCCTCCCCCCCAGCCACATCCTATCTAATAAAAGAGTAATATGCAAATTAGGTGTCACTCCATCACAAATATGGCCGCCCCCATAGCTACAAGATGACAGCACCCAGTCCGGCTCAGTCCTGCCACTGAAGTGGTCAGGCCTGTTAGCCAGGCAAGTGGCAGGGGATGCAGGAGGCCTAAGGGGCAGAATTGGTGATCAGAGGGGTTGGGGGTCCCCTGTCCAGGCCAGAGGCCTTCTCCAGAGGCCTCAGGCATGGGCAGTGGCAGAGCTGGTGATCAGAGGGGTATGAGGTACCCTACCAAGGTATAAGGGCTGGGCCAGAGGCCTCAGGCCTGGGCAAGGGCAAGGCTGGAGATCGCAGGGGCCTGGAATCTACAGAGCAAGTAATCAGAGGGGCAGGAGAAGAGCCTGTGATCTCAGCGGCCTGGGCACCAGTGTAGCTGGCGAAGCAGGGGTCTGGGGGGCACCTGCTCAGACCTGCAGGCTTGGCCAGAAGCTCAAAGGTGGAGCCAGCAATGGCAGAGGTCTGGGGGTCTCCTATCCAGGCCTGTAGCCTGGCCAGAGACTGCAGTGGGGCAGGAATGGAACCAGTGATCTCAGGGCCTAGGTAGGGACAGAGCCAGTGATTGGAGGGGCAGGGGAGAACCTGTGATCACAGGTGTCTGGGCACAAGTGGGGTCAGCAATACAGGGGTCTGGGGGTCCTCTGCCCAGGCCTATAGCCTTGGCCAGAGGCTGTAGTGGTGCAGGGGTGGAGCTGATGATCACAGAGGTCTGGGCTCTGTGAAGCTGGCAATTGGAGGGGCTTGGGGTCTTCTGCTCAGGCCTGCAGCTTCGGCCAAAGGTCACAGACCTGGGCATGGGTGGAGCTGGGATTGGAGGGGCAGGATGGAGCCGGTGGTTGGAGTGAACTACAGAGGAAACACCTTTTCTTACCACACATAGGCTAAGCTCCCTGTTTGCCACTGGTAATATTCTTAGTAACTTGGGTAATAAGAATCCCTAAAGGCGATCTAGGTTTTTTCCATCACTCTCCTGGAGAAAAAAAAATGAAGGTCCACTGCTAGAGGCTAAGAAATGTCATATCCTGTCCTAGCCGGTTTGGCTCAGTGCATAATGCCTCAGCTTGCTGACTGCAGTGTCTGGGTTCAATTCTGACCAAGGGCATGAACCTAGGTTGCAGGCTCCTCCCTTAGCCAAGGCCCAGATCAGATCATTTGCAAGAGGAAACCAATTGAAGTGTTCCTCTCACTTTGATGTTTCTCTCTGTTTTTCCCTTCTCTTCCACATTCTCTAAAAATCAATGGAAACATATCCTTAGGTGAAGATAAAGAAGAAAGAAAGAAGGAAATGTCATATCCTATGAAAGACACATCTTGAAAATACCTAAAGAAAGTTGTCATTTTTTCATGGTGAAGGGACTGGAGTCCGTGTTGATGAAAACACCTTGGTGGCTGTGGTGACTGGCAGTGCCTGCAGCAGCGGGGTGATGGGGCTGGGGGCTTCCCCCTGATTAGCCTGGTCACCTCCCACAATAGGAGGCCAGACTACAGGTTAGGCCCGCTCCCTAAGGGGAGCAGGGAGTGGGCCTAAGCCATCAGTAGGACACCCCCTGATGGCTTCCAGTATGTGAGAGGGGGCAGACTGGGCTTAGGAACCTTCTCCCCACCCCCACCCCCCACCCCCATGCATGAATTTCATGCACTAGGCCCATAGTATGCAAATAATAGGAGTGCCAGAATGACAGGAAGAGGAACAAGGGTTAGAAAACCTATTTGAGAAATATTTTCTCATTTTTAAAAATAAGGCTGTGCCTTTTGGGAAAAATACTAGAAAAATGATATTTTGGATTTTTATTTTCTGGTATTAGAAACTTCATGATGTCAAAATCATGTCAGGCTTCTTATTTGATTTAGAACTTATTGATGTCAAAATATTTTGAGAGGTGTGATGCTAACCTTGATCAGTTGCTTAACTTGTTATCTGACAGTTTTATTAATTTTAAGGTTACTCTTTTTTCCCTTTGTAATTAATGCATGTGTTAGGATAGATATTTTTAAGTTAAGCAAATGTCCTATTTCCTGGAAAACTTCACCCACTAATTTCAACAACTTTTTATGGAACTTGTTCAAAACAATGATTACTGTGGTGTTTGCCCAAAATTGCTTTTATCTTTAATTTAGAATTTTCAATTGTAATTCTTCTCTGAGGAAAAGCTTCCAGTTTTCATTATTATTTACCTATTTGTTTGTTTATTTATTTACTCATTTATTTTACATTTGTGTTGGTATGACACACATGGATTTTTATTTCTATAGATTATAATCCAACACTATCATTTTATTATTCAAATTGTTTGGTCATTAAGGTCTACTTTAAGTTGACTTCAGTATTCATTTGTCATTCCTCCATCCTTTTATGATACCTTTCTTCCTTTCTGGAACCCCAACATGTTTTATGCCCATCTTGCATTTTCTTTGCCTCAGCCCTCTACATTTATTTAAACATGTAATCCTGAGGGTTTTTTGTTTATTTGTTGGTATTTTAATTGGAGAATGGGGTTTAAAAACAAAATATTTCAATATTTGTTGTGCTCTTTGCTACCAAGATATTATTAGTACCAGGTCTTCTCAGCAGACAGAGCTAGGAAATAAATGTATGTAAGTAATCCATGCCTACACACATATCTAAATATCTGTATCTACATTTAATATATCAGTTAGCCATCTATCTTCTATTCTGTCTAAACTGTCATCATAAGTTCATACTAACAATTCCTTATTTACAGCTTCTCAGACAGTTACATAATCAACTCTTATTATCATTATTTATACCTATATATTGTTTAATGCTAGTATGTAAATTAAGAATTTCAGAAATGCTTATTAACATCCAGGGTATCTATTTAAATAATCTTGATATAGATTAAGTAATTTATCTATTATCTATCTATCTATCTATCTATCTATCTATCTACCTACCTACCTATCTATCGGATCCTTACTTTTAAAAGGTAGCAAATCAAATGTTCTTTTCTCATTTGTGTTTTTTATGTATTTATGTATTTATTTGGATCTTATTTGAGTCTTTTTAGAAATTTTATTTTATTCTTTGCATCACCATTTATCCCCCTCTATGCCATCTTCTGCCTCTACTCCCCCACTCGTCCTCCACAATCACTACACTGTAGATATGATTATGTTCTTGATTTGTAGTACAATTAGGTTAATAAATTACTCTTGCATTCTGTTTTGGTTTTTCACCACATCCTGGTAGGTTTTAATTATGTGTTAATAGTTAGAGATATACAAAGGATATATTCAATGAAATTTCATTGCCTCCTCATCCCTATCACCCACCCCTATTCTTTTCCTCTCTCCACTCATGTCAACCCACTCCCTGCAGGTATTAATATCTTGCTGAATAATTTTCCATTTCACCTCTTTCTTTTATCCAGTTTTTTTCTAGAGTAATTATTTTTAAATGTATTTGGCCTAGAACCATGCTTACTATTTTATAATCATGCTAAAGGCTGTGATTTTTACAATAGGAAACAAAAGCTTAGAATATAAATTGTCTTTAGCTCTAAAGATATATAAATGGTCAAGTCAAGGTTTATTAGATTCAGATCTGTTTGATTCAGATCTCTACATTGAACCTTCAGTGTCATTCCAGGGAAATCAGACGTCCTTATCTTCCTTCCCCTCCTCTTTCCCAGTACCCTGCTCATACTATTCACACTGACACCAAAATGTGGTGTTTGAGTCTGAATTTGTTGTCTTGCAAAAACCAAAAATTGATTTGCAGACCAAAAAATAAATAAATAAAATAGCAGAAACTATTTTATTGAGAGAAGTCAGTTTTGGAAAAGGTACAGCTGGGGTTCAAGGAGAGCCTAAAGCAAGCCAGTGCCCAGAGCTTTCATATTATGTTGCAGTCAGGTGTAGCTCAGCATCCAGCTTAATTAAAGTCTTAGTCCATATTTGGAAGCCCACATGGCCATAAGCCACATGGGTGCAAGGGAGCACATCTCCTGCCATAGAAGTGAGGTAGGTACGCCGAAAGAGGGAGCGAACAAGAGGAGGAGGGAGAGAGGAAGCATGCACTTTCTTACCTAGGAGTACATAAATGCCTTACCAGCTCCCGATTGGTCCTTTCAAAGAATTCTGCTTTTGTAACACCTTTGGGACTGGTTATACACCTCCCTGCCTTGTGATTAGTTATCAGCAAGCTGCCTATCTTAGCAACATCTATACATTTTAAAGCTCATGACTTCCTGACATTTCCTTCTTTCCCCACCCAGCTGGGTTCCCTGGTTCTACTTCTTCCACCCCCTGACCACTCCTGTTATCCTGTCCCTGATTGTCTAGCTTCTTTCTGTCTCCTCAATATAACATTTTGAATCCAAGTTCTGCTACTTACTATTTTTATGACTTGTGTAACATAGTTAATCTCTCATATATCCATTTTTAAATCTATTATAATCTCTTCTTCATACAGTTGTGAATAATAAATAAGTTAACATTTATAAATATTTATATTCCATATAGAACATAAAGCTAATAATTGCAAAATATATAAAACTTAGCCCAAGACCTATTAACTTATTAGCATTTGGTAATCAACTAGAGTATGTGAATTTTGGGGATCATCTTTATGACAAACTCTGCTGCCTAAAGAATGCCCAGAACATAGAGAAGTGCACAATAAATGTTTGGAAGAAAAAACTGTATAAAAATCCAGTTCTACCTATAGCAGTCCAAAAGATGAAATATAGTGAAAGCAATTATTTGAAAGTAAAATCCTATATAATAAAAGGCTAATATGCAAATTACCCTAACAGCAGAACCACTGGAAATGACTGGTCACTATGACACACACTGACCACCAGGGGGCAGATGCTCAATGCAGGAACTGCGCCCTGGTGGTTAGTGCACTCCCACAGTGGGAGCTCTGCTCAGCCACAAGCCAGGCTGATGGCTGCCAGCACAGCAGTGGTGGCGGGAGACTCTCCTGCCTCCTCAGCAGCGCTAAGGATGTCTGACTGCAGCTTAGGCCTACTCCCCGCTGACAAGTGGACATCCCCCGAGGGCTCCTGGGCTGCCAGAGGGATGTCTAATTGCCAGCTTAGGCCTGATCCAGCAGGTGGGCATCCCCCAGGGGTCCCAGACTGCAAGAGGGCACAGGCCAGGCTGAGGGACCCTCCCCCCACCCCCGAGTGCACAAATTTTTATGCACCAGGCCTCTAGTTTAAATATAATTAGATATCTGCATTAATATATAAACAGATCGTGGGAAAACTCTCCTTTTTATTGAAGATTGCATGCAATGTAAACTAAATATCAGTGACAAAATGATTTCTCCAGAGAGATTTTTTTTCCTCCTAGATTTAGAAAAATAGCCTTTTTGATAAAGATATAGAGGTGAATCATTATACACTGCAGGCTTCCTCTCCTCTGTCAGCAATGAAACAATAAAGTTTCCCCTTGGGACCCTTGGGCACAGCTGCAAATATGATGCTCTTCTCAAAACTGGCTTCTGAAGAAACTCTGGAGTGAACCATGAAATAAAGAGAGTTAAAACAAAACAAAACAAAACAAAAAAACCCAACTATCTCTTAACCAGAATTCTTGATGGCATAAACTGTATTGTGCAGATATTTAAACTTTCTACACAAATCATAACATTACCTTCCATGGATTGCTTCAGGTCTTTTACCTCTCTCTTCAAGGGGGGAATGGTTGAAGGTGGTAGGGGGCAAATACAAAATGAATCTTTCTGTGAATTTAATGATATTAAAGGACAGGGAAATGAAATGGCATTTTAGTAAATTAATTAGACACTGTATGACCCTGCCAGCATGGATCAGTGGTTGGGCATTGACCTATGAACCAGAAGGTCATGGTTTGATCCCCAGTCAGGGAACATGCCCAGGTTGCAAGCAATCGCCAGTAGGGTGCATGCAGGAGGCAGTCAATCAATGATTCTCTTTCATCATTGATATTTTTATCTCTCTCTCCATCTTCCTTCCTCTATCTGAAATCAATAAAAATAAAAAATATACACTGTATCTATTTTTTCATTTTGCAGTAGTAAAAGAAACTATAGTCTAGGATGAATTGCTTTTTTTCTATTTTTTTTCTTTTAAATCAGATGCATTGGGGAGGAAGGACACTAGCAATCACTGCAGTGGCTGATGGGAGTCAGCCTTGCTATCAAGTCCTGGCTCAGAGAAGGACCAATTGTAGGCCCTCAGTGGTTGCAAAGTCTCATCAGTTTGGAGTGTGACTGTTAACTTTTTGATCCAGGCTATGCTGTAGTTACCGACCAAATCTTATGGGAGCAAATACAAGGATTGTTTACTGAGCAAGCAATGCAACGTGCAGGTATTTGGAAATGCACTGCTAATTTTAGTAAAGTCAATTGAATTATTATTGGCTGAAATAAGTTGGGGGATTTATTACAATTACATTTTAAGTTTATTCCTAATGCTTATTGTGCATAGAAAGCAATTTAACCATAAAAGCATCCTAATCTTGAATGGCAAGGATAATTGTAACTTCATATTCTTGTATGTGCAAGAAATGTTACCTAGTATTTCCAAAGATAAAATTACATCTAATTCAAAATAGCAAATAAATATAAATAGTATAAAATGTTACTACAGTTACTAAGGGGTTTATATGCCAGGATCATGGAAATACTTAACTTTTTCATTGTCTAGCAAAATATCAAGGAAGGTCTCTCAAATACACACGGATTACTACAAATGGGGCATATGGTTAAACCTTGAATTCAGGTGTTTTTTCAGTTTCTGTGCCAGCCACTTTTACATTCCAAAAGTCGGAGATTTGAGTAGCCTGCCTCTCCAATTGTGCTGTGAAACCAGGTGGGCTGTCTGGGGTCCTGGTGCCCACATACTTTGTTCCTGCTGTGGATTTGGTAGAACCACTGTTATTCATATAGAGAGCATCTATACTTGGTTTTATTCTTTGCACATTTTTTTCTTTGCGTTTTGTTTTGTTTTTTTGCTTGTTTAATTTTTGTTGACTATTGGCTTTGGTTGTCTGCTTGGTTTTAGTTTGTTTTCTCAATTTTCAAGTTCTTCTATAAAAAATTTTAGTTTCACAGACATTTTGGGAAGTAATCATGGTTACATACATTTATATATATATATATATATATATATATCTCATTGGAAAATTTTATTATTTGTGAAAATATATGTGTATCAGCAGAATAGTACCATAAATATATTGATTTTAAAAACAAAAGTAGTAGGATACATTAAATAGTTACTGTTTTTCTCAAAGTAGGGATAAAGAAGGATATAGGAAGACTAGAGGCCCAGTGCATGAAATTCATGCATGGGGGGAGGGTCCCCTCAGCCCAGCCTGCACCTTTTCTAATCCAGAACCTCTTGGAAACTGGCAGTCGGACATCCCTCTCACAATCCTGAACCGCTCCAAACTGCTCACTTGCCTGCCTGCCTGATCACCCCTAACTGCCTCTGCCTGCCGGCCTGATTTCCCCCAAATGCCACCCCCCCACTCTTGCATGAATTTCATGCATTGAGCCTGTAGTGATCTTATAAAACCAGAGAGAAGAGGGGAATCAATAAGATGGCATTTACGTAGTAAACTTTTTTAGGACAAGGAATATGACACTATTAATGGAATATAGCATACATTTGTTCAATATAAACTCTCATAAATACCTAGGATGGACTTTGCACTAGTTATTGGAATTATAGGAGTAAACATTATGGAATCATTCTCACTGTTTATCGTTTAATAGTAATAAGTCATAGAAACTTTCTAGATGCATAAATGTAACTTTTTTAGTGGTGAAAATAAGACTTTAAATGATTGGCCAAATTTTATAAATTTTAAATGTCTTGTTAAGGGAAAAAGATTAAGTATAAAATTTCCCTTCAGCAATTTACTTATAATGATGAAAGAATTCAGTAATTAAAAGAATGTGTTCACATATGCATTTTAAAAATGATCATTTGTCAAATCTTTAGAACAAATAATATGCACTAAATTTCAAGATTAAACAGAATATTAATTATTCATCTCTTTAGTTTATTTATTTAGGTTATTTTTATGTCCATCAATTGCTTTTATATAATGTTCAGTTATGTCTGGAGTAAGGTGAATGAATGTGTTGTGATTCTAAGAGGAAATATGGGCTTTTCTTATCTATATATATAAAAGCCTAAGTAACTATTTGACATTTGACTATTTGACCAGTAGCTATGATGCATACTGACCAACAGGTGGCAGATGCTCAATGCACAGGCATGGAAACATGGAATAGACTGATGAATTTAGAGGAAAGGGAGAAGGAGGTAGGGTGGGCAGACATTAACCAAAGATCTTATATGCATACTAGAGGCCCCATGCATGGATTCATGCACCAGTGGGGTCCCTTGGCCTGGCCTGTGCCCTCTTGCAAGTAGGGACCCCTCAGGCAATGTTCAGAGAGCTAGTTTTGGCCAAATCCCTACTGGCCAGACTGAGGGACCCCACTGTTGCATGAATATGTGCCCTGGGCCTCTAGTTTTAAAATAAGTGTTCTAAATTCTTGATTAATTTTTGCTGTAATGTACAATGAACCACAAAGAAAACTCTTATTAAAGGACTAGAGGCCCAGTGCATGAAAATTCATGCACTGGAGATGTGGGGTCCTTGGCCCGGCCTTTCCCCTCTCACAGTCTGGGAGCCCTCAGGGGTGGGAGGTGACCTGTTGATCGGGGAAGGTGATACCCCATCACACCTCTGCTGCTGCCACTGCCAGCAGTGCAAGCATCAGCCGGCCCTGGTTACCAGAGCCTCAGGTGGCCTTGGGTGACTGAGAGGACTGGGGGACTCTGGAGGCAGGCACACGGAGCAGCAGGGCCTGCCTGGGCGCGGGTCTGGCCTTGTCGCATGCCTTCCACCCTGGAGGGGCTGAGAGGACTGGGTGCTGCCATCTTGTGGCTGTGGGCACCACCATCTTTAAGGGCAGGGCAGTCAATTAGCATATTCCCTCCTTATTGGCTGTGGGAGCCACAAAAAGATGGTGAGAGTCAATTAGCATATTCCCTCTTTATTAGATAGGATTTTAATTGGTTATATAATTCTAAATTTTCAGGCCCATGTATATTTTGAAATATAGTAATCAAAATACCCTTATATTTCTGAATGGATCTTTAAGCTAGTGAAAAAAAATAATGTGTGTATTAACTCTCACTACAACTATTGATTGGAAATCAACTGTTAGCAATGCTGCTGGTATTAGACATATTTAACTGTCTCTAAAATCTTCCCTCTTCCTAGATTTATCCCTTGGTTAGTTATAAAATTGATTTCACTTTTTTCTACTGAGTTTGTCCATTTTTTCCCTTGTTTATTTTTCAAGATTCATTATAATGTTATGTGTAACCCTCATCAAATGCTTAGATATTTGAATGATTATCCTCTTTTGAAAAGAATAAGGTTTGCACTCTTATTTGCCTTAGGCTATTCAGGTACACATCATAGAAGTCCAGGCCAACTTTTTAGCAACATAAGTCACTGAAATGTATGTGTGGACTTGAAAACTATTTGATGATGATACCTTTTACATGACTAAATGTACATAGAAATGTAAATATTTCATAATTTTATGAAATAGTTTTATGAGTGGCATTTTTTAAAGTTTTAGACTGATGAGCTTATAACTAAGGCACATCATAATAATCTGGCACTGAATTCCTACAGTGAAAGCAGCATTTCTATAGCAACTCTACTTTTGGACACACACCACTGGTGCCAGTTCTACCTTCTGCTCCTAGTGAGAGAGAAAAAATGCAACCTTTTGGGTTTTTTAATATAATGCAATAGGAAACATAATAGATTGTTAATTGGGTTAAGAAATATACTCTTAGAAATTCAGGTTTCTGGAACTTGTCACAGACCTCAGTAATTATTTCTACTGTCAAAACAATTTTTAAAATATTCATTTAATCTATACTATACTATATCTTCAGATTTCATCTTGTTCAACAGTAAAATAGATCCCGTGACAGATTATATTGTTGCATATGGAGTATTTTAGCTCTTCTTTATCTTCATGTCTGCTTCTCTCCTATTCTTGGTCTTTGATAATAACAATACCGTACACTCCATCAGTGGAATAAAAACCCAGAAGTCAGGTTTGACCCCTCACTCACCCTGTAACCTTTATGTAATTGTGCCAATTCCTGGCACTTGTGCTTCTGTATCTTCTTTCCACTTCAACTTTTTTTTCTACTGCTCCATGCCTTCAACATATCTTACCCAATTGTTTACATTGTTTTAAATATTTTCCATGATTTAAAATTAGACTTTGTTATGCTGTAGACAACTTCATTTTCTTAAATTATATGTAATCCTCTTTTTCAGTAATGTAATTTATTTATTATAAACAAATCTTTCACTTAAGCTATCTAGGAGCCTAATTCTAGTCCATCTTTTGTTTCTATTTTAAAAAGCAACAACATATTTAATGGATATTTTACTGTGAGCAAAATACTTATTAAATTTTTGAAAATATGAAAAGTATAAGATGAAAAAAATTTTGGCTTATAATTCTATAAAGAATTCTAGTTCACTTTGTATTAATGATGTATAAAGTATATCACCATGTAAAGACATGCTTTTACTGCTCTTTTTATTGTTGTTTTTCTTATAAATCTTGAATTTAATTGAAGAATATTATAATTTATGTAATGGTAAGTTATAACATTAATTAATGTTTGTATTATTATGCAAATCAAATTTTCCAAAAAATATGTTTAATATTTAGATTTATTACCATAAGAAAAGTATAGTAATTATATACTGTATTTTTAATTCTAGTATATCTGACTTCTTACTTTTTGATTTACTAATTTTGATTCAGTGCTTGAATAGTTGTTTTTACAACAATGATTAACAAAGTTTTTCAAGCAATTCCTGACAGGAAAGCAAATAAGTGCTTTGATAATTAAGATTTTGTACATCACATTCATTTTAATTATCTGTGTATTTAGTCTTATCTGTACATAAAAATGTCACTGCAGGTAAAAACTGAATATTAAAATGTTTATTGGCATTTCTCATAGTATTCTGTTATTTACAGATAGGAATCTAAAATCCTGCATGATTTTTGTACTTCTCTATAATATTTTATGTTTGCTTATTGTTTTTTGTTTCTCTCTTCTTTCTTATTTTTATTTATTTCCTCTTGTCTTCTGCTGACTGAATGGTGACTCATTGTTTTCCTGTTCTATATAATAAAAGAGTAATATGCAAATTGACCCTAACAGCAGAACAATTGGGAATGACTGGTCACTATGACACACACTGACTACCAGGGGGCAGATGCTCAATGCAGGAGCTGCCCCCTGGTGGTCAGTGCACTCCCACAGGGCGAGCTCTGCTCAGCCACAAGCCAGGCTGATAGCTGCCAGCACAGCAGTGGTGGTGGGAGACTCTCCCACCTCCTCAGCAGCGCTAAGGATGTCTGATTGCAGCTTAGGCCTGCTTCCTGCTGGCAAGTAGACATCTCCTGAGGGCTTCCAGACTGCCAGAGGGATGTCTGACTGCCAGATTAGGCCCATTCCCCCGGGGAGCACACCTAAGCCAGTAGGTGGACATCCCCAGAGGAGTCCCAGACTGCAAGAGGGCACAGGCTGGACCAGGCTGAGGGACCCCCCGGAGTGCACAATTTTTTGTGCACCAGACCTCTAGTAAAAAAATAATTGGTATGTACTTTAAGTTTAATATGTAAACGATACCCTAAGTCAGAGATGTATTTGTATACAACATGGAAAGCAATATGCTTATGTATTATCAACCATCTGCTATTAAAATGGATAGCTAAATGCATATAACATAGTATTGGGCACATGAAAGTTCTCCATAAATATGCCATTTTACTTCCCTTTTCATTTGGGTAGAATATATCTGAGTATTTTTTTATTGAAAATATTAGAGATTTTCAAAACATTGTTGGATATGTAAAGATGTCTTAATTATTAGATGAGAAAATGGCTCAGCATACCTTGGAACTTTCTATATTTAAAAAATTAAGTAATCCTCAATTAATTAATACTTTAGAATAATAACTATAACAAACTTTCATAATATAGAGTATGACAAGTTGATATAGAAAGTTCCCCCACTTGGAAATTGATCCTTAATTCTAAAGATATCGCCTTTACTATTAATTACATGCTACTATTTAGTCACTCAATATATTGAATTTCAGAACTCTGATCTTAAAATAAGGTCTGAAGATGTTACAAGGACCTGCTTGATCTATGCAATTTTAATTATATTAAATAACTTAAAATATTAACACATAGCCAAGCAGTTTCTTTGTTTTTGAAATTAATTTTAGTTTTTTATTCCACTTTTTGTTTTCTATTAACTGCCTTTGGGACATGCTGTACTTTTCCTAATAAAATTAGCCCGTTCAGTTCCTTTAGAAATTTATCTTATTCATCTCACATATGTGAGTTTAGCTGCTGGTCATCTCTAAAAATTCTGTTTTTCTAACTCAAGTTTTAGACTTGTATCAGTTCCGTAAAAACTGAATTACCCTTCTTGACTTTAAATTATCTTGCAAAGTTATAAAATAATGTGCTAAAGAATTATATTGGCCAACGTATCATGAAACATTGAAGAAGGAAAATAGAAAGTAAGTGGCCCTTAAAATTCTTAGAATGGAACAATCATATGCTTCTATAATCTAAAATTGTCTCTTTAGTTCTCTAGGCTTGAAAAAATTTACTATAGACATGTGGGTTTCTCTGTTCCTATTTTGACATCTGACTATTTTATTGAGTCAGTGAAAAATTAAGCAAATGCTAAGTATTTCTCTGTCACTCTACTTTTGTCAAACAGAAAAATAACTGCCCCTGTCTTAGTTAGGTTTGGATATGTTCTTCTCTGTAAATACTGCTAGCCCTGCACTAATGAAGACAGCATTGTCACACATTACCATCACCCATACAGAATGTGTGAATGTTTTCAACAGGAATCACTTTATGCAATATACAAGTGTAAGTTATTCTTTTTTTCGGAGAGGCCAGAATCTCACTGAAAATTGAGTAAGACCTTCTCCCACAACTTCACATCAAGAAATTTCATCAACAGAAATAATGAATACTAAAATATATGAAAATTAAGATGTAAATAATGAATAATTATTTTATTTATTTGATTGACTTATAATATGAAATATCAACACACAATACTTTAAAATTTAGCAAACATGGTCTCCTTGATGGACATAAAAGGTCTTCTTGATCAAGCCTGCTTATTTTGATTTTCTAATTAAAGTTGGTACAACATATTACTGAAAGTGCTAGTCATTTTTCTATGTGCTTGAACTAAAATCTATATTTTATACTCTTAGTGAATCAGAATCTCCAGATGTAAAAAAAGAAAGTGTTCAGCTGGACCCTGGGAGGGAAATAATTGTTAGCTATCTGGAGTCTAATGATAGAGGATCCTGACATTCGTCTCTGAACCACTTTTTAGACCTGAGCTGATGGTGCTGCTGTGGGGGTGAATGCCTCAGGGCATAGAGGACACTTTCTCTCCGAAGTTTCCACATGTTAAGAACAAGGTGCAGATCTGTCATTCAGAGATCAGAGAGGTTTCCCTATCTTCTCAAGTCAAGCTATGGTATTCTTTTTATAAATTATCAACGGGTTATATTCTCATATCTACACTTTTATTATAATGTAGTTCTTTTCATAACAGAATTTCTAATGAGTCCATATTGTGTTTAAAGTTTGGCCGAATGTGCTTTTCTTAAAATGTTTTTTTAATATGATTTTACTATATAATGTGATTCTTATAGATTATTTATAAAAATTGTTCATGTATTTAACTATAAAGGATAACTTGCTAGATATGAAAAATGCACAACATAGATAACACTTTCAGATATACTTGACGTGAAGTATATACGATTAATAATGGTTGTTATAAAATTGTATAAAGTTAACGATTATTATAAAATTGTATAAAAATATAACTTTTAAACAACTATTTAATAAAAAAATTTTCAAAATCAGTTAAAAACATTCATAGGCTCATTGAAAAAAGTTGAGATTAAATATATAGACAAAAACTGTACTCAAATAAACATGCATAGTATTTTCTTAAGGACAAATCTATAATAATAAAAGCGTAAAATACAAATCGACCCAACAACCAAACAGCAGAACAACTGTCCGGATGACCAACTGGATGACCATGCTATGATACCCCCTGGCGCCAGGCCAGCCAAGGTATGTGCGATGTGATTGGTTGGAGGTCTGGCCATCACACCATGATCCCCCTGCAGAGGGAGGCCCAGGATACTGACCAATGGGGCGATCGATCAATTGGAGGACTTCATGGTTGCCCCAAAGAGGGAGGCCCAGGCTACCCTTTGGCAGCACTGCGGAAGATGGGTGGGACCTCCTTCTGCAGTGGAGATTCATCACAGAGCGCTTGCTCGGTGGACAGGGCCTAACTCTTTGGGGCGATTGATCACAGGGCTCTTGGGCTGAGAGAGGGCATCAGCTGGGCTGAGGGACCCCCTTCCCCTCAAATGCACAAATTTCATGCACCATGCCTCTAGTGAAATAATAAAATGGATGAACATACTTCAATTAAATTTTAAATAACCTTAAACATTACATTTAAGTAATTTTAAAAAAGACTAGTAAAATAAAACATATGAAAGGGAGTTTTAATAAAACAAATTTTAAGTAATTAACTAAAATGGAAAAACTGGATATAAAGTAAAAAGCATGTTATTCCAAAAATGAATAAAACATACAACCCTTTGATAATTTCTTTTTTAAGAGACTGATTAAGATGTAATTCACACACCACATAATTCTTTAATTTAAAGTATAAAATTTAGTTTTTACTATATTCACAAGGCTGTGCAATTGTACCACAGTCTAATATTAGAACATTTCATTTCTTCTAATAAAAACCCATACACCTTAGGAGTGACTGCCATTCTACCCTCTCCTCCAGGCTTAAGAAACCTACTTTCTGTCTCTATAGATTTGCCTATATGACATTAAATATAAATGGAACTATACACTATGCAGTTTTATGTGAATGGATTATTTCTTCTAAATAATGTGTTCCAGGTTATTAAACTCATATTAGAGTCATATGGCTTTATGATTCTAATTCTTTAACCTGTGAATTCGTGGAAGTATCACTTGATTTTCACGTATTGAACTGGCCTTACAAAAGTATCCTAATTATCCATGATATGTATAATTCTTTTTATGCACTCTTAGACTTAATTTGCTAATATTTCATTGAAGATTTTTACATCTATATCCATGATAAATATTGGTCTGTAGTTTCCCTTTCTTTTATGTCTTTGTTTAGTTGCGTATTAAGATAGTATTGGCTTCACAGAATAAATTGGAAGTATTCTGCTTCTACTTCTTGGAAGAGATTGTAAAAAATTGTTATAATTTCTTCCTTATACATTCAGTAGAATTCACGATAAACTCACCTGGGCCTAGTGTTTTCTGTTTTATAAGGTAATTTGTTATAGATTCAGCTTCTTTAATAGATACAAGCTTATTCAGGTAATCTGTTTTTTCTTGTATGGGTTTTGGTAGATTTTGTGTCTTTCAAGGAATTGGTAATATTCCTTTATTATTCTTTTAATGTCCATGTAATCGCGTAATAGCCCCGCTTTCCTTTCTGATACAGTAATTTTTCTTTTCTCATGTTCTTTTAGTTAACCTGGCTTATTGATTTAATTGGTGTTTTCTAAGAACCAGTTTTTATTTTCATTGAATTTCTCTCCTGAGTTTCTGTTTTCAATTTCAAGTTCCATGTGCCATAGGTTTCCACCCTGCATGGGTTGGTCTGTGAGCAGAGTGAGAAGAGTTAAGAAAAACCTCCTCCGTTGCCAGCAAGGCTCCTCAGTAGGTTCACTTCTGAATGGCCACCTGTGCCCTTCCTTTGATAGTTCTCACTGAAGCTATAAAAAGCCCTCTTACATCACACAGATCCATAAAGAAATTAAAAAAAAAAATCACACAGGTCCAAATAACACCAATGTCACAAGTCAGTAGAATTTAAAATGCAGATGGATATATAATTGTTGAACATTTTGTTGTTTAATAGCTTAATACATACAACAAAGTATCATTTTCTCACAATAACTAACATTCCCCAAAAGAACCAGTATTTTATTACGATAAAGAAGAAAAGGAACTTTCTAAATTAACTGGGAGATAAAGAAACAAAGGGATTATGTGGATATCTGTAGATGTAAAAATAGTTCTTACTTAAATAAACATATATTTTGATAAATAATTGTAAATTTAAAACATATTTTATCTCTAAAAAGCTAATGTTAAAATTGCTTTCTCAGAAGGATTAGAGCACATTTAATATAGGAAAGAAACGAAGCAGTTACAATTGTTTTCTCCATGAATAAAATGAAAGTATTGGGATTTTGCTAATAGCTCTTGTCAATAGATTGTTTGTTAAAGGACGCGATTCCATAGGTAGAAACATTCTGTATTCACTAGAGTTGATAATCCACTACATTCATTTTTAGAAAATATGAGCATAAATCTGATTATTGGTTCTGAATATGCATAATAGTTTGCTATCACAAACTATTTTGGCATATTATTGAAAAACATATTTTTAACCATAAATTAATTTTATGCTTGGCTGAACATATTTAATTTTGAGTTATTGGAAAACACATTTAAAGCAATATAGATTTAAAATGGAATGAGCTTTTTAATCTATAATAATTATATTTTACTAGGGGCCTGGTGCACAAAAATTTGCGCACTCGGGGGGTCCCTCAGCCTGGCCTGTGCCCTCTCGCAGTCTGGGACCCCTTGGGGGATGTCCACCTGCTGGCATGCCTAACCAGCCTGGGTGAGGGGCTTATGGCTGTTTGCAGGCTGGCCAAGCACCCCAGTGGGAACCCTCACCCCATGGGGAAGTCTGGGTGAGGGGCTGAGGTCGTTTTCAGGCTTCACACATCCCCTTCAGGTTTCGGGTCCCCACTGGGGTGCCTGAGTGAGGGGCTGATGGCTGTTTGCAGTCAGGCCACAGCTCCCATTGACCCAAGGTCCCAGTGAGGCTGGCTGGAATCAGGTTTCTGGGGTTTATTTATCTTCTGTAATTGAAACATTGTTGCCTTGAATGGAGGCCACAGCCTGCCTAGGCAGGCAATGAAGCCTCCTTTTATTTCAGCTCTGTGGCTTCTATAATTGAAACTTCGTTGTTTTGAGCCGGCGAGGCAGGCAGTTTCCTCCAAATAGAAGCCTCCTGTTTACTTTAGCTCCATGGCTACTAGCCGCCATCTTGCCTGGGTTAATTTGCATACAGCTGCTCTGATTGGCTGGAGGCATGGCTTGGCTGATGGGCATGGCTTAGGTGTCTCAGAGTCATGGTTAATTTGCATATTTCTCTTTTATTAGATTATATAATATTTAAATTACTTGTGGAGTCCAAGAATTTAGGGGTTGGAAAGGGCATTAGGGATTACCTATTTCAGGAAAGTATTTCTTACCACCTATGCTATCTTTAAAAAATAAAAATCCAAAAATCTCAAAGTTGTTCTGAAAATAAATAAGATATTTGCTGAGACAACATGGCAGTGGGCGGGACCAGAGTGAAGGTGAGAATGTGAGTGGGTGGACATGTGCAAGGGTGAGTGTGGAGGGCGCGAGTGTGGAGGGCATCAGTGTGGGAGATTGGGGCGGGCAGTTCAGATGCTCCTGGTGGAGGAGCTGCTGGCTGCCCTGCCTGCTGCTCAGCCCTGTGCTTCTCTCTCCTATTGAAAGACAAATATCACATGATCATATCAATAGATATAGAAAAAGAATTCAACAAAATCCAACATGCTTTTTTTAAATAAAAAGTCTCGGCAAAGTGGGAGTGGACGAATCATACATCAGCATAATAAAGGCCATATATGACAAATGTATAGCCAACATCATACTTAATGGTCAACACCTAAAACCATTTCCCCTAAAAACAGGAACAAGACAGGGATGTCTGCTTTCATCATTCTTATTCAACATAGTACTGAAAGTCCTAGCCAGAGCAAACAGACAAGAAGTAAAAAATAAAAGGCATACGAATTGGAAAGGAGGAAGTAAAACTCCCATTATTCACAGATGACATGATACTGTACATAGAAAACCTTAAGACTTCACTAAAAAAATGTCTAGATTTAATAAATGAATTCGGCAATGTAGCAGGATACAAAATTAACACCCAGAAATATATGGCATTTTTATATACCATTAATGAACTCTCAGAAACAGAAACTTGAAACAAAACAAAAACAAACCCATTTACCATTGCAGCAAAAAAATTAAGATATTTAAGAATAAACTTAACTAAGGAGGCAAAAGACCTATACTCTGAAAACTATGACATTGAAAAAAGAGATAATGATATACTTAAGTGGAAGAATATACCGTGTTCATGGATTTGTAGAATCCACACCATTAAAATGTCCATACTACCCAGAACAATCTAGAGATTCAATGCAATTCCTATTAAAATATTAATGACATATTTCACAAATCTAGAACAAACACTCCAAGAATTTACATGGAACCAAAAAAAGACCCCAAATAGCCACAGCCATCTTGAGAAAGAAGAACAAAGTTGGAGGGATCACAATACCAGATATCAAGCCACAAATCAAAACAGCGTGGTACTGGCACAAGAACAGACATATAGATCAATTAAACAGAGTAGAGAACCCAGAAATTAACACAAGCCATTATGCTCAACTCATATTTGATAAAAGAGGCAAAAGCATGGAGTAAAGACAGAAAGAGTGAAAGGGAGGCAGGGAGGGGGAGAGAGAGAGGAGAGAAACATCAATGTGAGAGAGACACTTTGATTGGTTGCCTCCTACGTGCACCCTGATCAGGACCTGAGATTAAACTTGCGTTCCAGGTATGTGCCCTTGACTGGAAACAAACCCGTGACGCTTTGGTGCATAGGTGATACTCTAACCACTGAGAACACTGTGCAGGGCTCATAAATGTCTTTCATCTCCACATTTGCTAAATAATTTTGTCCAATATGCAGTTTTCTATTGGAATCTACTTTTCCTTAGAATTAGAAGGCCTTTCCTTGTTTTGTCATTTAGCTTCCACTGTTCTGTTACAATGCCCAAATGATATTTAATGTGCACTATAGTTAGACCTGTTGTTCTGTCTTTTTGGAAACTTTTTTTGGCTTTTGTCACTAATACAACTATCAGCTGTTCATTCCATTTCTATCTTCTCAAATTGTATATACTTCTCGTTTGTTCTTAGTTTCTTTAGATTCTTCTGTATTTACAATTCTTTGTTCCTTTACATTCATTTTAGTGAGAATTCAGAAATGAACAGGGGTAAATGTGAATATTCAATATCTGTATGTTCTGTTGCATCATCTTAATAACATAATGCTGCATACATAACAAATTTAAATGAAACTTTAGGTAGTACTGCCTTTACAAACAAAAGAAAGGCCTTAACAGATTTATTAATATTGGGAAATTATGTGTGTTTATTTCATTCAGAATTCCATGCAATTTTAATTTTTAATGTTCATTTACTAATCATATTTCCATGACAAAGTTATAGATGTCTTACAGGAAACAGGCACAATGCTTATGTAGAAACTTTCCTCATTTGCTTTAAAATACATAATTTCATAAACACCATAGAATTAGGAATAGCATAATATTGCGCTGTGTGTGTGTGTGTGTGTGTGTGTGTGTGTGTGTTAATTAATTTCAACTAACAGGTCTGACAAGAAGAATGGCATATTCTGTGGGTGGATGGACAGTACATGTTTTTAGTCCATATTTTAGAAATTGTCCACTGATAAAATACTGCAAGTAGTCTTTTGTCAAAGCACAATTTATCATGAGAAAGTTGGTTTTACTTCATTTTGTCAGAGACAATCCGTGCTTCAATGTTAAAGCAAAATCCAGTCAAGTAATTCACACATTTTGTGTCTGTTGTTTTGATTACTAAGACATATATCATTGGGCACATATATTTATCCTATGGAAAAATATAGTCTACATATTTGATTAACACATGATATTAAGTGTAGAAATTAAGAATTTAAAGGTGAACCAGTTTGAAAATGCCACTTCAATATTTGAAAAAAAATGTTAATTGATACATAGATTTTTAAAACTTGAATATAAACAACTTGTTCACTTAAGCATTGCTCATCATTGCACTCAACTTTATTGGAGGTGGTTACAGAAGTGGAAACAGTAATAGCTTGTACAAGCTTTTTAAAAATTGTAACTCTGACTTTTGAAGTAGTTTGTGAAGAGTGAATTTGATGGGTTTTTGAGTGACATGTTAACACCCACATCCAGGTGCCTGTCTAGATTCAGAGAGCAGGAGCAGTGCTTCTATATGTAGAAATTCATCCTCTCATAAGACAAGGAACACCACTACCTTGTCAGTGTAGGACACATGGTGTAGCCAAGCCCTTCGTAAACCAAATTTTAATGTAAGGAGCAAGAACCTCTGTTCCTGCATATCTGACTGAAAACTGTACTTCTGACTCTGGTAGAAGTCACTAGAACCCAGCACTGGGAGGATGTCTATTCATTCAAAGTTTGGAGTCAATTTCCAGAGCCATGGAAGACTGTGAGGCTTGTCAAAGTAAAGTGAGAGAAAATTGAGAAGTTCTTGAATATTTTGAGAATTCTCAGGGAGGGTACATGTAGACAGAGCAATCTGAACACGCCACAGGCTCTTATTGTCAGTGTTTATCTGTCTAAATGTTTCATTGTGTGGGTGTGATCTATTTTCTCTTTTCCATATTCTATATCAAGTGCAACAGACTTAACTGATTTTCAGGCAGTACAAATGTCTCCCTGCTACTGTGTGCACACCAAGCAGGGTTTATTCAGCATGTATAGCATTTATCTGAAAAGCAGGTCCGTTTTTGTCATCTGGATCTCAAAGTGGTAGCTAAGCTAACAATTGTTTAAAATTGGACTTGGAAGTTCCCTCTGAAAGGAAAGTATGGCTATTTCAGTGTTTTAAATAGGATGATATACCTTGGGTTATGCTTGGTTTTGAGTATTAAGAGAGTCTTCTAGGAACAAGATTTCCTGCCTAACAGACGGGGAGACATTTGTAGATGGTAAGTAACACCACGACCTGAGTGTGAAAGAAAAATGTATATTTTAAAATGCAAAGAAAACAAGTCTAAAAAAACAATTCAAGTTCAAATTTTATTCTCACAAGATGTCTAATTTTGGTTTTGTTTTTTTTGTTTTTTTTTTTTTACTGATTAACCTCTATTTTTCTGTACTTTAAGTTATATCTTGTGATTTTAAACAAAATATATAGATACTACAAAAATGTATGCCTGGTTTAAACATGACTTGATTTAGAAGAATGTGTCTTAACTTTTCTCTAATGATGTTTTGTTATGTAATAAGTATAACACATAATTATCAGAATTTTAATTATGTATGATTTCATCTTCGCTTGGGGTTATCAATAAGGGTGTTCCCATAGTTGTTTTATATTTCCTGTGATTAGGTAAAATGCAATTAGAAAAGAGTGTGTTACAAACAATGAACCTGTCAAAGTAAAGTTTGTGTAAGTATTACTAATGATCACCAAATCAAGAAATAAATGGTTCTTAACCCACTATCTCAATGTAAGAGTTATAAGCTCAGAAAAGTAACCAATTTCTTGGCCCTTGCAATTTCTTGTGATGGATCTTTATACTACTTACAGGTGGAACTCAAGTAATTTGCCTCTAAACAATGACATAGGACTGAGATAACAGGAAATCCATCTTTGATCTCTGCTGTCTGTAATGAGGTATTTTGTAACGGGAGTCAGAGGATAAGACGGGGAAGAATAAAACATGCTTATTGCATTCTGTCATGAGCAAATTACACTTAAGAAATCTCTGTTATTCCTTGGAATCAGAATATTTACTCTGCTAACAGAAAACAAAGGGTGTGAAACAGAACAAACAATTCAATAATGCTAATTGCAACTCTTAAAACCAGAAGCTGGTTTTCCACAAAAACAAGTAGGTTTATCAGAGGCCTAAAAAGGAAGGGACTCACAGCCCTCCATGCCAGTGTATGAGAGACTGTGCACATGGTGCTTTCCCGACTGGAATCTGTTTCTCATCATTAAATGAGAAATGAAAGCAGTGTACTCATCCTAAAAGAGGCTTTTTGTGGGTTAAAGGGAAATGTATATGAAAATGCTTACAAATTTGCCTTATGAGACTTGCAATAAATACTGATATCAATTCTGTGTAAAATATTTTAGAATTTGTATTTGCTTAATAATTTCAATTCACATATTTTTTCAAATATACTCTGACATAGGTATCCATTACTATATGTGGTAGGATTTATTATTCCCATTACAAAGATGAAGAAACACACCAGAATAACTGGTTCAAAGTAATACATTATGAAGATAGACCCAGCCGTAAAATTAATGTTGACATTTAGTGCTACATTTTTTCTTAATAGCATCAGCATGCTATTTAGTAAGCTTTATTATAGGCTTGTTTCAAAAGGTTTTTGAAAAAAAGTGAATTACACCCACAGCTAGGGAAATAATATTTAGGGAGCTCAATGCATGAGCCATTTATATATTTTATATAAATGTCTCCAAAAGTTCTACAGGATAATGTGTTTTTTTTTAGTTTTATTATTTTATTAGTTTATTATTAGTTTATTATTTTATTAGTTTTATTAGTTTATTATTAGTTTATTAGTTTCTTTCTTTTGCCCATTAGATTCCACATGGTATTAGTCTTTCTCTGACTGGCTTAATTCACTTATTATAATACTCTCCAGTTCCATCCATGCTGTCTCAAAGGTAGGATTACCTTCTTTTTTTATAGCCAAGTGGTATTCCATTGTGTGATGTACCACAGCTTTTTTGTCTACTCATCTACTGACAAACAGTTGGGCTATTTACAGATCTTGGCTGTTGTCACCCAAATAAATTCAATAAACAAAAAAAATGCATTTTAAGGATAAAAATAAACATGGGAATATTTAAATGACTGTCCAAAGTCACATGGCTAGTTACATTATAGAACAAGAATGCAAACTCACATTTGGACTATGAAGGAATTATCACTTTAGCCTCCTTAAATGTCCTCCATAAATGCGCTGGCAGGTGTTTTGTTTTTATTTTTCTTTGTTTTTCATTTTTGCTTTTGTGGTTTTTGCTCTTGGCAATCCACTTAAGAACTCTGAACTCCATGTCTTTGCTATTCCTATCACTTTTTAGGGTACTTTGTTGTTGTTTGTTTCTGTTGAGGTAATATGAGATAAAAACATTTTTTTGTAAACTGCAAAGTATATAAATATATTATGTGATGGGCAAATGTTGGCAGCACAAATATTGCTCATGAAAGACATCAGAAAAAGTTTAACTGTCTTTTTTGTAACTGTATCTATCATGTTGTTTTCATATGAATTACACATTTCCTATGATTTGCTGAGGACTTATTTATTAAAATATATTTAATATATAACACTTTGTAAGTTTAAGATGTACAACATCTTATTTTGATTCATTATATATTACAGTATGATTGCCTTTGTAGCATTAACTAGCACCTCATCAGGTTATGTAAATATTTCTTTTTTTGTGTGTGGTAAGAATAAATAAGATCTAGTCTCCTAGCAAATTTATAATACATTATCTATAATCACTATATTGTGCATTAGCTATCAATGACTTATTTATCTATAGGTTGCAAGTGTTTACCTCCATGCAAAACAACATCTCTCTTATTTCCACTGGTAAGCAACATTTCACTTTTTATTTTTATAAATTCTGCTTTTTTATAGATTTAACATATAAGTTACTTACTGAAGCCACATTTAAGTTTACATGGCTCTTTATAAAATGGCATTTCTGCTTATTTTTTAAAGGAAAATTGCATGTAGCTAATGCAACTTTCTAAAGTATTTTAATTTTATTTTTATGACAGAATCAATTAAGACTTGCTATCAGACTTGAACACTATTTTAATTACCAGCAATTAAATGAAATGCAACTTCAATGAAATGTAATCAAATTAAATCCATATTATCATTTTGAATATAAAACAAGAGAAAGCAAATGTATTTATTTCCAAAGAAAGGTAAATGAAATACTTTACAAACTTTTTTGCCTAGTATTTCATGAAAGATTGAGTTTAGACTAGTTTGCTTAATACAGTATAATTTTAATTTAATCTTACATAGCTCTTTATAATTATTATTATTCAACCATCCAACCATTGTTTAAAAATTTGAATGAAGGCTATTAAATACTAGACAGGTTAATAAATTCTCATCTTTAAATATCTGGCATTTAAATTGGAAAATAAAATATCATACTGTGGGTATTTAATAAGAATTAATTGATGTTGGAGAAGTTATGCCTATCTGTAGCAGTTTCTTGACAAATGTAAGCCTGAAAAAAGCTAAGACCAATGCATTTTTAAAATTCTCACCTGAGGATTTTTTTAAATTGATATTTTTAGTGAGAGAAAGGTAGAGAGAGAGAGAAATGTGAGAAATACTAATCAATTGCCTCCTGCACATGAACTGGGGATCTAACCTGCAACCTACGTATATGCCCTGACCAGAAATCAAACCTTCAAACTTTTGGTGTATGTCATGATGCTCCACTTAATTGGACCACCCAGTCAGGGAAAGACCAATACATTTTATAGTGCACCAATATTTTCAGAGGTACCTTCAGCTCTAAAAGAGCACAGATTCTGGAAGTTAAATTAGATAGCAATTAAATTTGATAACATTATACATTTTACACTTCAATGGTTTGGTTATAAATTTTATTCACATAGCAAATCCAATAATAATTTAGAGACTGCTTTTCCATTCCTCATACAACAATTTCAGTATTTAATTCACATTTTCTCTTTCTACTGGAAATGCATGCACATGTGTGCACACATACATAAACTAATTTAGCAGTAGCAGGATTTGTATCTCATTGGAGATTAAGTTTCAACATTTGAATTTTGGGGGAAGGGACACAGGCATTTAGTCTATAGTAACCACTCTGTTAATCATAATAAATACATTTTACTCTATTTCAAGAACTCCTTAAAGTAACCCTTTGCAAATAGCCATTTCATTACCATTTGCAGGATATGGGACTTACAGCAGTTACCTACAAAACCTCTAAATGGTTGAGCTGATATTCAGATCTAGGACTCTTACCCTTCTTACTCTGATGCTGCCTTTCTAACAGAAGTTTCTCAACTTCTGCAATAGACACAAAGGTATTATACAAACTACACTTCAAAAGAGAAAATAAGGATATCAATATTATTTATACTAGTAAAAGGATAATATGCTAATTAGGGCAGATGTCTTCTGGACATCCATCTTGACGTCCATCCAGATAAAGCCACAGCACCTGCGAGGCCTGGAACTCAGACAGCCTGAAGCTCAAGCCTCGCAACTGCAGTGGCTGGCAGTGGTAGCAGCAGCAGGGCGATGGGGACGGTGCCTTCCTCTCATTAGCCCCGTCGCCTCCCGTAGAGGGAGGCCAGACTGCGGCTTAGGCATAGGGAGCGGGCCTAAGCCATCAGTAGGACATGCCCTGAGGTCTCCCAGATTGCGAGAGGGGGCAGATCAGGCTGAGGGACCCTCCCCCAGTGCATCATGCACAGGGTCTCTAGTCCTACATAATAAGAGGGTACTATGTAAATTGACTGAACAGTGGAACAACCTGTTGCTATGACATGCACTGACCACCAGGGGCCAGATGCTCAATGTAGGAGTTGCCCCCCCTCATGATCAGTGCACTCCCAGAGGAGGAACACTGCTCAACCAGAAGCCCTGAGCCAGGCTCATAGCTGGCAAGCTCAGTGGCAGTGGCAGGAGCCTCTTCCACCTTCAAGGCAGCTCTATAGATGTCTGACTGCCAGCTTAGGCCCACTTCTAAGCTGGCAGTCGGACATCCCCTGAGGGCTCTCTTGACTGTGAGAGGGTGCAGGCTGGGCTGAGAAAACCACCTCCCCCTCCAGTGCATAAATTTCATGCATTGGGCCTCTAGTTTCTTATAATATCATAACCACCTTGGTTCCATTTATACATTTTAGTATTTTTAGAAATCAGTTAGAAATCATAAGCATAATTTACTTTTACATAATATATTGGATA
Source organism: Murina feae (assembly GCA_004026665.1). NCBI lineage: Eukaryota > Metazoa > Chordata > Mammalia > Chiroptera > Vespertilionidae > Murina > Murina feae. Next base: position 45,048 of record PVJC01000807.1, on the reverse strand, counting down.
TAATTTGAATTACCCTAGTGTCCTGCTCTCCTTTAGGAAGAAATCTACCAAAGTTGGCCTTGAGGGCATATTGTGACAGGGAAGTGATAAAGGATAATATGAAACTAGACAGTTTTTATAGCAAGAAATATATAGAAAGTATTGTACAAAAAATATTACATAAAAAATACCATTCACTCAACAAAGGATCTTAGTTTTAAGATGACATCTCTCCTCTGAAAGTTATTATATTTCCCATTATTATGTTGTGATAGTTTTTTCCAAGCCTTATTTGGTCTTGCAAACTAATTCCAAAGCCACTAAACCATGACAATAACAGAAGAACAGGCTAATCCCTTTATTGCTAAGGAAAAAAGAAAAGAAATATTGGCCAAAGAATTAGAGAAACTGGAACAAGTCTTTATCTCCAGAATCTTACAACTGCTTTTGCTTTAAAGATATGATTGGTTGGCCCTGACCAGTTTGGCTCAGTGGATAGAGCGTCAGCCTGTGGACTGAAGGGTCCCAGGTTTGATTCCGGTCAAGGGCATGTATCTTGATTGCAGGCACATACCCAGTAGGGAGTGTGCAGGAGGCAGCTGATCGATGTTTCTCTCTCATTGATGTTCCTAACTTTCTATCCCTCTCCCTTCCTCTCTGTAAAAAATCAATAAAATATATTAAAAAATGAAAAAAAAATAAAGATATGATTGGCATAGTCAGCAAACAGAGTGGTTAAATCTCACCATATAATGTACACTCACAGTTGCACATGGTTCTCTGATTTAGAGTAGTACTCTTCCTAGTAATTATTAGAAAGTAAGTTAAATGTCCTCACCCCCTGGTTGTCTGTGTCCATTGGTTAGGCTTATGTACATGCATAAAAGTCCTTTGATTGATCTGAGTGGGAGGGGTAGAGGGGATAAGGACACATATGTAATACCTTAATCAATAAAGAAGAAAAAAACACACAATAAGTTAAAGAAAGCAAATGAGTAAAGAGAATGCAGTTAACAGAAGCCAAACTTCAAACTGAATAAATCTTCTTAGTCTCATTTTTTTTCATTTTTTTACACAGTAAAAATATCTCTGTTATAGGATCATGAACAGTTAAAAGTGGAAGGCCTTTCAGTCAACCAGGTCAACCTTTCAGCCCTTGCAGCCACTTCACCAACCTCCAGAGTCCTTCCTCTGCTACAGCACCTCCAAGAAGAAGGGAGGGGGTGGTGGCTCCTTTTAGTCTGGCCTCATAGAGTCCCACGTTCTTCCCCCACAAACTGGATCCTCTTTCAGTTAGAAATGCTGAAAAGTAGGAGTTGTACTGATTTCACCTGTACCTCACCACCATCCCACTAAGATTTTCAAGTCCTTCCACTTCGCTGGCTTTCTACTCCATCTCCCTAATTAAATCTAACACACTTTCTGACCCCCACTTCTATGCGGACCTCCTACAGATCACTTCAATTCCACTTACCCAAGCTTAAGAACAAATGTTCACTGACTTCCACATACACAGAATTATGTGACCCCCCACACCTAAAACCGTTTACTGCTGCTCATTTTTAAGATAAAATAACGTCATGCGTATAGGTCACAAGCCTTGAGTAATCTGGAACTGTCTAGTTGCATCTACACCATATGCACTTTCATTCTTTCCTCTCCAGCCTCTGAAAGTCTTTCTACCTCTGTGCCCTTTAGGGCACAAGGATTTTTATTTTTTTAAATTATTTTTTTATTGTTGAAACCATTACAGATGTCCCTCATTTCCCACTGCCCTTTACTCAATGCACCCAACCCTCCCGGCCCCATAACCCCTGCCTCTGGCCATCACCATACTGTTGTCTGTGTCCATGGGCTATGCAGATATATCTTCTTTCATCCAATCCTCCCCCATCCTCCTTCCTCTAACCTCTGTCAATCTGTTCCATGTATCCATGCCTCTGGTTCTATTTTATTAGTCAGTTTATTTTGTTCATTAGATTCTACATATAAGTGAGATCATATGGTTTTTGTCTTTCTCTGTGTGGCTGATTTTACTTAGCATGATAATCTCCATGTCAACACAAGGATTTTAAGTTCAGTTTAACCCATTAAATGCTCTTTTATGAGGATAAAAATAATTTTCAGGTATTAGAGCTAGGACACTACTCAAATCCTTTCAAGAGGTTTATATTAGCATTTACTATAGTCAGCCTCTGGCCATCTTTAGAACTGTGGGACCAGAGTAAATTGTATTGCCTTTGCCCTGCCACCTCCCCTGAGCACACCATGGAATGCATCAGCTCCTCTCTTCCCTCATCATTTAGGCCACAGGGTTCTCTTCATCAAGGGAGCATCAATACCTTTATCCTCCCAAATATGCGCCTCCATAGTATTTTGTATCTTATACATACCATTCGTTCCAATTACATTCATTTCTATTTCTCCATTAGTCGTCTTCTTCATCAATGAGTTCCATAAAGACAAGAATTGTATATATTTTTACTTACTAATGTTTCTGCAAACCATGACACAAGTACATTTTAAATATTTATTAAAGTATTGAGTTAGTAGGCTAATGCATAAATAATATACATTCATATATGGTATAAATTTATAATTTCACCTTCTAGAAAATATGGAGAATTCTTAACCATATTGGATTAGACATTTTTTTCTTCTTTCTTATCAGTTTTTGATAATTCCATATCTGATATACATTATAAATGATATATATGTTTCTATACTTTTTGAATAATTTTAAAGGTAGTAGTTATTAAAATACATTTCATTTTCAAAATTGAGTATCAGCTGTTAAAGTGTGTATACATTTTTTGGGACACTGTATATAAATACATATATTTATCATTATAATGTCATTCAGAGTGTTTTTACTGCCCTAAAATTCCTCTGGTTCTGCCTATTCATCCCTGTTCCCCTCATCACTGACAACACTGATCTTTATAATTTTACTTTTTTTCAAATGTGATATAATTAAAATTATAAAGTATGTTGCATTTTCAGATTGACTTCTTTCACTTAGTAGCATGTATTTAAGACTTCATGTGTTTTTTCTGATGGTAACATTTCTTTTTAGTCCTAAATAAGGCAGGGTTGGGGGATATAGAGTTAGGGAGAGGTTAACTAAAGAATTTGTATGCATAACCCATGGACACAGACAGTGTAATGAAGGCCTGGGGGGCAGGTGTCACGTGGAGGGAATCAATGGGAGAAAGAGGGAGACATATATGATACATTCAATAATAAAGATAAATGCAAAATAAATAAATATCCCGATGTATGTATGTACCACAGCTTATTTATTCATTCATTTACTCAAGGACATCGTGGCTGCTTTCAAATTATAAATAAAACTGCAATAAACATCATTGCTTGGCCATATTTTCAACTTCTTTGGATAAATAACAAGAAGCTTTTGTAAGAAATCACCAAAATCTCTTTCAAATTGACTATAGCATTTGCATTCATAATCTTACTAGCATTTGGTATTGACATTGTTCATTCAGGCCATTCTGTTAGGTGGGTATTGCTATTGCATTTCTCTTAATTTTCATTTCTCTGATAAAATATGATTTACAGCTTCTTTTCATATGTTAATTTGACATCTCTAGATTTCTTTGGTGAGGTATCATTTAAGGTCTTTTGCTCATTTTTTTAATGTTTGTGTTATTGAGTTTTAAACTTTTTTGCATATTTTAGATAACATTCTATACAGGATGTATCATTTGGAAATATTTTCTCCCAGCTTGTGGTTTTTCATAATCTCTTTATATTGTCTTTCACAGAGCAGAAGTTTTACATTTTAATGAAGTGGAATGTATCTTTGATTTTGTACCTAAATGTCACTGCCATACCTGAGGTCATGTAGGTTTTCTCGTGTTATTTTCTAGGAGTTTTATAGTTCTACGTTTTGCTCTGATTCATTTTGTAAAGGATGGTTACTCTATATCTAAATTCTTTTATTTTAGGGGGGATGTAGATATCTGGTTGTTCCAGCACCATTTCTTTTTTTAAAAAAAAATTTTTTATTAATTTCATAGAAGAGAGAGGGAGAGTTAGAAATATCAATGATGAGAGAGAATTATTAATCAGCTGCCTCCTGCACGCTCTACATGAGGACCAAGCCCACAACCTCCATCATGTGCTCTGATCTGGAACTGAACTACAACCTCCTGGTTCATAGTTTGACACTGAATCACTAAGTCACACTGGCCAGATCCAGCACAGTTCCTGAAAATACTATTTGTCCTCCATTATATTGCGCCTTTGCTCCTTTGTCAATGGCCAGTTGACTATATTTATGTGGGTCTATTTCTGGGCTCTCTATTTTGAACCATTGACCTATTTGTATAGTCTTTTGCCAAGACCACTCTACTGGTATCTTGACTATTGCATCTTAATAGTAAGTCTTGAACTTAGGTAGTCTAACTTTGTTCTTCTGCTATAATATTGTGTTGGTTAGTACTCTTTTTATCAAGATCATTATATACCTCAGAAAAACTTTTTCTATCTATAATTGTGGACCTGAACCTTAAGAAACCTGTTGTACCAGAATGAGCTGAAAAAGAATATCACCACATTTTAATGGCATCTAAAAATGGCACTCTCCCTGTGTACAAGATGCCTCTACAATGTGCCATCTGCTCTGTGAATTCTGTGCTCTTGGTCAGTTGTCTCTGTCTTTCCAGTCTTTTTACTTAAAAACATTTAATTGAACACTGAAGTAACTATTTAAAGAGGATATCATCATTGAGTAGAATGTTAAACAATATTATCTATATATATCTTTTAAATTCTCTCATCGATAAAAACAGATCAGTGTCTAAGCAACTGTCATTCGGTGGCATGCATTTACTCTTTTTCCCTAGCCTGGCTGAGGCTCCTTACAAACCTTAATCAAATAGGGAAAAAAAAGTCTGTTATATGCTTTTAGTCTTGTTATGAGGCCTCTGTCACAACACTCTGTTCTGGGAACAGGGTCTTCTAGCCAGCTTATTTTTCTCTCTAAAGCAGAGATTTTAAACCTTTTTCATTCTGTTGCGCACATAAACTAATCACTAAAATTCTGAGGCACTCCAAAAAATAAGTTATATTTTTTGCTAATCGGACAAAATATAGATATAATTCTGATTGATTTCAAAAAAAAAAAAAGGTAATAACCTACCGTTTTTGCTCCAAAGTGAGTTTACAATAAACTCAGGAGCCTATACTTGTATATAAGGATTTCTGGTACCAAGAATTAATCAATCAGACTCAACTATATGTGAAAAATATTGGAGAAGTGGAGAGGGCATTTCAGGTACAGTTAGTAGATCTAGTGTAATTATCTATAAGAAATAGAGATAGGGCAGATGAGAAAAACTGGGAATAATTGAAGGGTTTGTTTATTCATGAATTCATTTATTCAGATAAGTCAATTCAATTCTAAGTATATTGACCAACTTCTGACATTGGGTCTACTAGGACTGCCTGAGTAAAGTAAGGACAGTTTCTCTGAAAGTCAGGTAATAGAAGAGAACTCTGTAATTGCCCAACTTATTGCTGCATGTAAATATAATTGCCTTTTGCATATTAATCTTATAATAAAAATTAATTTTTAAAATTCTCAAAATTTTTCTGTAGAATTATTGGTTCCTATGTAGAAAATGATATCATATACAAATAATAGAAGGTTTACTTCTCTACCAATCTTTATAAGAATATGTTTATTTATAGTTACACAGAAACTTGGACTTCCAGGTGACATGAAAAAATAATTATTTTTCCCTTAAAACAACAACAAAGTAAACAATTATTAATAATTTTTATTAAAAGTAATCATACACACAAGAAAGTGAGCAGATAATAGGTTACAGTCTGATGACATCTCACAAATTGAATTTATGTCTACAAAGAGTCCCTAGTAAAGATACAAGACATTATCAACATGTCCCAAATCAGAATCCTATTAAAAATCACCATTGAAAAAGATAACTACTTGTTCCAGGGATTCTCTGTGCTCATGGATTTGGACTGTCTTATTAATTATGATGTAAAATATTTTCATTATCTTTCTCCTAACACAGTCATTTATTGAAGTATTGTTAATCTATTTTACCAATAACTTAAGGATGTCCCTATATTAATGAAGCTGAGGTTGTGTTTATTCATTTTTTTTTAAGGAAGAGTTACAAATTCCAAATCCACTTTTTTCCTCATGTTCTTAATAGCTTTCATCTGTAGGGCCCCTCTTCTGCTTCAGGTTTGACCAATTAAATTAATACTTAGGTCCTAACAGGTTCGGCTCAGTGGATAGAGCATCAGCCTGCAGACTGAAAGGTCCCAGGTTTGATTCCAGTCAAGGGCATGTTCCTTGGTTGCGGGCACATCCCCAGTAGGAGGTGTGCAGGAGGCAGCTGATGGATGTTTCTCTCTCATCGATATTTCTCTTTATCCCTCTCCCTTCCTCTCTGTAAAAAATCAATAAAATATATATTTAAATTAATACTTAGCATATAGTGATAAGAACATGTAATTCCTTAGAGAGCTCTTATAAAGAAGTTTAACTCAATAATTAGGTATCTAGACATCTACATCTTATTGGTTTTTCATTATACTGACTTTCAATTATTCAGTACTAGAGACCTGGTGCACGGATTCATGCATATTGAAAGGAAATTAATTAGAAGGTGGTCGGCGGGGTAGGACTGGGTGAGAAGGGCCAGGCATGCCCTGGAGCCAACCTCCTGTGATCCTTCCCCAGCCAGCCACACCTGGGGCAGTGCCATGGCTCTGCAGAGTGAGTGGAGTCCCTCCAGCAGGTGGGGCCTGGCCTGTGAGGTTTGGGCCAAAGCCACTCTCCAACATCCCCCGAGGGGTGCTGGATTGCAAGAGGGCAGTTCTTGGGTGACACACCCCAGAATCGAGCTCCTTCCTCTCTGGCTCTGGGTGTGTCACCCAAGAACTGCAGCTGCCAAGTCACCACAGCTCAGCAGCTCCTGCATTGAGCATCTGCCCCCTGATGGTCAGTGTGTGTCATAGCTACTGCTCACAGACGGTCTAACAGTCAGACAATTGCTTAGGCATATATACATCTACTAGAGGCCCGGTGCACAAAAATTTGTGCGCTCAAGGGGTGGGGGGTCCCTCGGCCTGGCCTGTGCCCTCTTGCAGTCTGGGACCCCTCAGGGAATGTCTACCTACTGGCTTACGCCTGCTCCCCAGGGAAGTGGGTCTAAGCTGGTAGTCAGACATCCCTCTGGCAGCCCAGGAGCCCTTGGGGGATGTCCACTTGCCAACAAGGAACAGGGCTAAGCTGCAGTCAGAAATCCCTAGCAATGCTGAGGAGGCAGAAGAGGCTCCAGCCACCACCGCTGTACTGGCAACCATCAGCCTGGCTTGTGGCTGAGCAGAGTACCCCCTGCTGGGGTGCCTGGCCAGCCTGTCTGAGTCTGATGGCTGTTTGCAGGCTGGTCACAGTTCTTTCGGGGTGGGGGTTCCTGCAGAGGTGCCTGGCCAGTCTGGGTGAGGGGCTGATGCCTGTTTGCAGGCTGGCCACAACCTCTTGGGGATGGGGGGTCCTGCTGGGGTGCCTGGACAGTCTGGGTGAGGGGCTGATAGCTGTTTGCAGGCTGGCCACAGTCCCTTTAGGGTGGAGGGTACTAGTGGGGTGCTTGACCATCCTGGGTGAGGGGCTGATGGCTATTTGCAGACTGGCCAAGCCCCCCAGCAGGAACCCTCACCCCATGAGGGTGGGGCCATCCTGGGTGAGGGGCTGATGGCTGTTTGCAGGTTAGCCACAGCCCCAGCAAGGCTGGCTAGAAGCAGGTACCTGGGATTTATCTTCTATAATTGAAACTTTGTTGCCTTGAGCGGAGGCCACAGCCGGCCTAGGCAGGTGGGAAGTTTAGCTTCCTCCATAGCCAGGGCAAGCAAGCCTCCTGTTTGCTCTAGCTCTATGGCTGCAGGCCGCCATCATGGCTGGATTAATTTGCATGTAGTCGCTCTGATTGGCTGGTGGGCATGGCTTAAGTGTAGCAGACTGTTGCCTAATTTGCAAATTAGTCTTTTATTAGATTAGATGTATTATTTTCTCTCTTAGGAGTGTCTGAGAAGTTCTACTGGTCATTGTTTGCCCAGTTGAAAACATGTGGCTTTATTCTCTCTATCAGTGTCTTGGAAACCATCAATAGAATTATCAGGTTATTTGCATGTCTTTCCATAACTTTCATTTACATGCTTACTCTTGGTTATTTCCATTGTCTGCAATAATATTATCTGTGTGAAATGGCTGGTGGAACCAATGATATTGTCAAATAATAATTTTTCTCTCCCTGAGAAGGTAGATTACATTTTATAAAAGAGATACAGAAAAACTTGATTAAAGTTAAACTTTCCTTAAGAATACTTTAAAATGACTATAAGTTTTGAATAAAATTAACAACTTTTCAGTTAATACAACAAAACAGTTTTACTTTTAGGGTTAAAAAATATCATCATTGTATTTTTTAAGGAAGGCACTGAGTTAATAAATTGGACAGGAGTTTGAGACCTTAATGGAATTTAATTATCTTTATGACCTGGATTATCATACGAATTGATGGGAAATGTGCACAGAGTGAGTTTTCAGAGTTTATAAGATAACTAAGTTCCCAAGCCAAGGATAATTTAGTGGAATTAGGATGACTGTCTCAGTCTTGGTTTTAATTTTTGATTTTGCTTTTTTTGTTTTGCATGGCTATGGGTCATATTTCAATGTGAGAAAGCTAAATGTCCATAATAGTGTTTACCTGCTTTTTTATACTATGATCTATGTTCTACCTATGCTTCTTCTTATCATTCTTTCTTCAACAGTGTGTAATAGCCAGAGGGAAAGGGGAATGAAGGTCTGTATGGTTCCACAAAGGGAGGATAAATGGGGATGGAAAGAGACCTTGCTTTGGGCAATAGGTGCATGATGCAGTGTGCAGATAATGTTTTGTTGAGTTGTATGCTTGCAAACTGTATGGTTTTGTGAATCAGTATTACCCCAGTAAATTAAATTTAAAAAAGAATTACCTGAAATGAAAATAATATATTGATGCAAGGTTATAAAATAAAGCATGAATCCTTCATCTTGGTTTCACACTGTTTTCTCATTATACTCTGGTCCTTCCAACACAGTACCAATTATCATGCCTAGAACTCAATATAGTTATACTAACCTGATGACTTTAACATGTTTGTATTTAATGATCTCTCATGTGTACTCTCATTCTGCATTGCCTACAGACATGCTTCTGGGTACTGTCTGTCAGTGCCTAAATATTTATTTTATTTTACTCCCAGATTCATACTCTTATTAAAGGTATAATATTTTTTGATTGTACCATCTTTTATTTCTATTATTCTAGACTAAAAACAGTTTAGTAGTTTTTGTTTTGGTCATCTTTATATGCCTCCTCTAAGACCCATAATTTACTTTTTGAAATTTTCTATACATTATATTTAATCTTTTTAATCTAGATTTTCTTCATGAACAGTACCAGAGCTTCCTCATCTTTTATTTAAATTGTTTAAACATCACTTAACTACCTTTCTGTTTTATTATAAAAGTAAAGGTTTAATACTCTTTAATAATTTGAATTATATGTTCTACCACTTTTGCATACTTTTGTTTTTATTTTTGGTGCATTCATGTCAATCTCTTAATCAAAAATATACTTTATGCCCTAGCTGGTTTGTCTCAGTGGATACAGCATGGGCCTGCTGACTAAAAGGTCCTGGGTTTGATTCCAGTCAAGGACACATGCCTGGGTTGCGGGCTTGATCCCAGTGGGGGGCGTGCAGGAGACAGCCAATCAATGATTCTCTCTTATCACTGATGTTTCTACCTCTTCTTCCTTTCCCTTCCTCTCTGAAATCAATAAATATATATTTAATATTTATACATTGAGTGGCCAGATTATTATGAACACCTGACATTTATAGGCAAATTAGCTATAATTTCCCCCTAGAGTTGCTGGAGGGCCAAATCATTATAAACGTCTGAATAGCACAACATACCTAAGTATCATTGCTGATCAAGTTCATCCTATCATGTTGATGGTGTATCCCAATGGAGATGGCTTCTTCCTACAAGACAATGTGCCATGCCATGGTGCTCGTATTGTGCAGGAGTGGTTTCAAGAACATGAGGGAGACTTTACCTTGCTTAGGTGGCCCCCCACAATCACCAGATCTCAATCTAGTTGAGCATTTGTGGGACGAAGTTAAAAGAGCCAGCAGGCAGCTGGTTCCACAACTATCAAATATTACAAAACTGGACAGTGCTATTCATCAGGCATGGCATCAGATTCCTTGCATCACCTTTTAGCATCTTGTGGAATCAGTTCCAAGAAGAATTGTCGCAGTATTGAAGGCAAAGGTGGCCCAATGAAGTACTGATGGGGTGGTCATAATAATCTGGCCACTCAGTGTGTGTGTTTGTGTGTGTGTGTGTGTGTGTGTGTGTGTGTGAGTGTGTGTGAGAATAACTTTGCTACTGCTTTTCATCTAAATTCAAATTTAACTGTCATTATTTCATAGCAACTTACACAGTACTATATAAATTTATTTAAAAATTTGCTTAAACATTTATTTTGCAACATACAAACTTACATATACTAGAATACAATTTGGCTAAAACATTAAATTATCCCATGTACAATAAAACTACCTATTTTCTATGGTATATCTTATTTCCATAGAAATAATTTCCCCTTATCTGTCTTCCCAAAGCCTTAATACATATCTCTGCTATTGAACTCATCCTCTTATAATGGCCAGCTATTTGTGTCTACATCGCACAAGACTGTTATCGCCTCAAGGGCAGAGACCAGGCCTTACTTATTTTTAATTTCCTAGCATTGAATACAGTGCCCAGTAGATGGGATATGTTTGGTAATTGCTTGTGAATTGAATTGAAATAGGTTTACAAGTATTTCTCAACATTAAAAAGACAATATCACATAGCTCTCAAATGATTCTGGTAGTTGGAACTCAATATGCTTTATATTTTTTCTTAGATTATCATCTATTATAACATAAATATTGACTTCTGCATATTTTAACAGGTATTTTGATAGTTCCTGTTATTGTAACTTTAAATAATAATAATCAGACATATTTTTATGACTTTTGCATAAACAAAAATAAAGAAATCATGAACATTATTATTTAATATTATTTTAAATATTGAACACAATAATTATATTTCTAATTGCTCTTAATACAAAGAAATGGATTCAGTTTACTCTGAAATTTTCTTAGGAAATATTACCCTTAATATATTCTTCTTAGCTTCTACAACTGAAGGATAGAGTTAAGAGGCAGGATAGCACTCAACTCAAGAATCAGGCTGATTAATAAGAACATGTTTATGCCTGATAATTTAGCAGATTTAAAATATTAATATAATTAAAATAAAGTACTTTTAAAAATTGTTTCTGAAGGCTGATAAAACACTACATTATAGATGATAGGCATTTTGCAATTCAAATAAGTTTTAATAAAATATGACTTCTTTTCTAAATGAGGTGAAAAACAAACAAATGTTTGGTCAAATATTAAAGGTAATTGATTAAGTGTATTAATTTAAAATGTTGGATACATGTCTGAATCTCTCTCTCTTTCTGCCTTTTGATAAAGTCTTAAACTATAACAAATTTAGCACAATAGTTTAGTTCTCCTAAATTCCTTATGACAGTAAGTAAGAGCCATTTATTTCCTATTGTTTCTAAAAGAAATGATGGGAAGAAACTTGTTAAAATATAGTTCAATTGATTTACTGACAGTCACTGCTTCCAAGCATATTTCTGTCTTACTGCTGCCACTGTGCCTGTCTTTGAATCTGCTATTCACTATTTCCCTCATGATCTATATATCTCTGACCAGATGTAGAAATAGAGCACTTGACTGTAACAGAGATACATTAGGCTTAGGGGTATAAAATTGCCCAGCTTGGAGGAGGAGAGTAGATGCAATTTGCATTGATCCAGGAAATGATCCTCCTGAACTCTTCAGTGTGTATTCTCAGCAAATGTGTGGGCCTTAACCAGCTGCACTGTAGTTCCTTGTAGCTGAATTCATTTGAGTAAAGACTTTATTTATATTATTATTTGGACCTGGCACTTCAGAGTTAAGCTTATCTATACTAATAAAAGCCTAGGTGGCCCTGGTATCCTCGCGCCCTCACATCATCACAGGATGGCCACCCCCATGTTGTCACAAGATGGCCACCCCCATGTCATCACAAGATGGCTGCCACAAGATGTCCAGCAGGGGAGGACAGTTGGGGGCGATTGGGCCTGCAGGGGAGGTCAGTTGGGGGTGATTGAGCCTGCAGGGGAGGGCAGTTGGGAGCAATTAGGCTGATGGGGGAGCAGTTAGGCGTCAATCAGGCTGACAGGGGAGTGGTTAGGGGGCAATCAGGCTGGTAGAAAGAAGAAGTTAGGGGCAATCAGACAGGTAGCAGGTGAGTGGTAAGAAGCCAGCAGTCCCAGATAGTGAGAGGGATGTCCGACTGCAGGTTTAGGCCCCATCCTGTAGAGATCGGGCCTAAACTGGCAGTTGAACATCCCCTGAGGTATACCAGATTGGAGAGGGTGCAGGCTGGACTGAGGGACACTCCCCCCACCAGTGCACAAATCTCATGCACTGGGCCTTAGTCTATATATATAAATGCCTAAGTGATCTTCAGACTGTTCGATCATCCAAGCGGTAGCTATGACATGCAATGACCAAGCTGCAGTGACTTGACAGCTGAGATTCTCAGGTGACATACCTGGAACCAGAAAGGAGGGAGTCTGATTTTGGGGTGTGTCTCCTGAGATCCACCCTCTCACAATTCGGGACCCCCTGGGTGGTGTTGGTTAGTTTCAGCCTGATCCGAGCAGGCCAGGCTCAGGGACCACACCTGTGCACAAATCAGTGCACTGGGCCTCTAGTATAATATAAGAGAGTCAAAGATAGCTTCTGTGCTTTTTGGTCACTTTTGTATCTTAATACATGTAATACCTGTTTTAAGATCAAAATATACTTTCCATCAACAGTCTGGTTAAGGAATATGAGTTTTATTTCCAGTGGGTGTATCTATTTGCTTATCTATTGCATGCCATTTCCTAGGCAATTTTTATTACCCTTTATCTTACTTTTCATTGTAATAGCTATACCAATGGATGAATCATTTGCCTTCCTGAGCATTTTAGGATTAAATTATAAAAGCAGTCCTTAGGATTCTTTTGGTGTGCATGAGGTTTGACTGATGTAGCCCAAGTAGAGGCAGAGAAAGCAATCCCTCTTCCTCCCAAGTTCTTGTGAATAAGGAACCATTCTGCATAAGGGATCATATATATTCCTTTAACATCACATCAGATATTGACCTCACATGCCAATGTTATGCTTCAGTGGTAGAAGATGAGAAGAACAGGCTATTTCTTTAGTCTTCCTGAAAATCTCATGTGACCACAGTTCAAAAGGGAAGAACCTGGTTTCCATTTCTAACAGTGAGGTCAAAGCAGAATGGGCATGATATGGGAATAAGCACTCTGAAGACAAAGGAGAGAGAATGCATCCTGGTAAACTGAGTGGAGAGGTTCAGTCATTGCAGGAATGATGATCATTTGCAGAGTGTGAAGCAGGAGAACATTAATGAATAATACTATGCCCATTAAAATGTTAATCCTTTGGATTATTTACTTCATTCTGTTAGGTATCATTCAGAAACTGAAACTTCATTTACCACATGAGAAAGTAGACACCAGAGCTGTGCAGTAGGATTATGAAGATCAAATAAAAACGTAGGGCACCTCAGAATCTGGTCTTGAGTTTCACACTCTTGGCTACTAATACTTTGCTCAATATGTAAAGAGCATAGAGACCTTCAAGAGTGATAGATTGGTCATGGTAGCCTTGTCTGAATCAATCTAAATTCTGAATCATCATCCACAATTACAAAGACCATAATTGGATGAGATTTTATATCAGCATGCTTATCATTTATGCTATTAATTTCCAAGATGGGTAAATTTGTAAAATGTTGAATATTTTATATATACCTTTTTATCAGACCATACTAAACTTTTTGGATAAAAAAAAGTATATATAAAAATGTTAGGGCCTGCAAAATCTTATTTTGATCTTGATTTTAAAGGAAAAATTAACACAGAATATATATAATCAAAACCAGCTTGCTAAATTATATATGGAAAATTAAATTCCCTCTGGTTGCTGAACAGACTGGAATATTTTCAGTATGACTTTACTACTGACTTGTTGAATGTCATGAAATAGTTATGGATTTTTTCAAGTTCTTCAACTATAAGCAATGCCACCAACTCTTTCAAGACATAAATATGACATTCTTAAATCTTTTTTCACTCTTTGGTTTACTTTGAAATATGTTATATTTTTCATTCTTTGGTTTACTTTTAAATTAGTTGAACATTTCTTATAGCTTTAATTGTGTATAAAAGGGAATAAATAGAAATATAGAATTAATAACCTGACACATCTTACTTCAATATGTTCTGTGAAACATTTCTTGACTTTACATGTTTGTTTGTTTCACTGAACATTGAACATCAAGTTCTATAACCTGATTTGGAGTTTCTCAATTATGTTGTAGTCTTAGAAATAGGCAAGAGGTGATTTACTCCACGCTTGTATTTCAAAAGACCCCAATATCAGAAAATTAAATCCTATATAATAAAAGGCTAATATGCAAATCTACCAAACAGTAGAACAACTGGTCACTATGACACCCACTGATCACCAGGGAGCAGATGCTCAATGCAAGAGGTGCCCCCCAGTAGTCAGTGCACTCCTACAGGGGGAGCACCACTCAGCCAGAAGCCAGTGGTGGGAGCCTCTTTGCCTCCACAGCAGTCAGACATCCCTCAAGGACTCCTGGACTGCAAGAGGGCACAAATTTCGTGCACCATGCCTCTAGTATATTTATAAACAAATATACAAATGGCACTGCTGCCATCAGGATATGGCACCTGATACTCAACACAGTATGATATGAAAACTAAACCCCTACTTGGGGTGACTAAGAAAAAAATCATTGGGACATCTCCAGTCCTACATTTAAAAAAAAAAAAAACAACAGTAAATATCAGGTTTTTATATTTTTTATTAATTTTTTACAGAAAGTTAGAAACATCGATGAGAGAGAAACATCGATCAGCTGCCTCCTACATATTCCCTACTGGGGATGTGCCCGCAACCAAGGTACATGCCTTTGACTGGAATTGAAGCTGGGACCCTTCAGTCCACAGGCCAATGTTCTATCCACTGAGCCAAACTGGTTCTGGCCTTTTTTTCTTTTTTTATTGAATTTATTGGGGTGACACTAGTTAGCAAAATTATACACAGGCAGTCATCACACTGCTATCTATGTTCATGCATTTTTCTGTATTTATCTCTTTGTCTCTGTATGTCTGTGGTTAGTCTCTATTTTGCTTGATAGTTCATCTTGTTCTTTAGCCCAGTGTTGTTGTTTTTTTGTTTTGTTTTGTTTTTTAAAATATATTTTATTGATTTTTTACAGAGAGGAAGGAAGAGAAATAGAGAGTTAGAAACATCAATGAGAGAGAAACATCTATCAGCTGCCTACTGCACATACCCTACTGGGGTTGTGCCCGCAACCAAGGTACATGCCCTTGACTGGAATCAAACCCGGGACTCCTGAGTCCACAGGCCAACACTCTATCCACTGAGCCAAACCAGTCAGGGCTAGCCAGTGTTTTTAAAACAAAACACTCAATTATTAAACAAGTTTGTGTGGTGCTGTTACTGACATTGTATACTGACATTGGTTGTAGTAGGTGTAGGATTTCAAGGGTTGAGGTGCTTGTGGAAAATAAAACCAAATTAACTTTTTCATTATTGTTACTCTATTAGATTTAACAATCTGCTTTTACGTATTTTCTACTGTTTAGCATATGTTTATATGCTGCAATATACTTTTTTTCATCCACTGGGTTTTGGTCCATTTGAAAACATATGAAGAAATAATTAGTATTCCTAAAGATCACTTTCTAGGAGATTTCTGAATATTCTCTAATTCCTTTAACTTGCTCTTAAATTCCAAAGGATACAATTGACAATTTAAAAAAACATATATGTTTTTATTGATTTCTGGGAGGGAGAGAGAGAAAGAGATAGAAACATCAATGATGAGAGAGAATCATGGATCAGTGGTTTCCTGCATGCCCCACACTGGGGATTAAATCCACAATCCGGGCAAATGCCCTGACCAGAATGGAACCATGACCTCCGGGTTCATAGGTCGATGCTCAACCACTGAACCATGATAGCTGGGCACAATTCAAAATTTTTAGAGAAAATTGCCATTCAATATTAATATGATACAAAGCAATATAAATACAATAGGAATGAAATTTACTACCATATTCTGGTAGTAATTTCTCTTGTCCTTAAAAAAGAAATCTGAGTCTTCTTTTTAATCTATTGTTATTTATTCAACATTAGCTCAAAAGTCATTCCAGTGTAAATTGACTATTTACTTAGCCAATTGAATAGCAAAATATAAAATTCTAAAAATCAATAATAAATATCCAGTAATTGTGTACCATAAATCACAAGAAATTAATTAAAATTATGAAATAGGAATTTGAAGAAGATATTAGATAGATGACAAAGGACTGAACTATTAATATTTTATATTTGCCCTATTAATAATGTTTTATAATAAATATTCTATATACACAGAATTCAGTAAGTTATAAGTGTCAAATGTCAACATTTATCACAGTTCATTATGTCAGATAATTTCTAAAGCATCATATAGATTTATAACATACATTGTATGTTATATATTTTTATCATTGCATTTTACAACCAGTTCTGTATTTGTAGGACATATTCTGAGTCATCTTAAATATGTATTGAAAACAATTCATTTAAAGATACTAAGCATCTGTGTTCTTTTAATAGAAAGTTAAATAATTATAGAATTTAACATTTTATATTGCATTTAATTTAGAAGTGTTTTGAATACATTAATTTAAATATAAAATATGCTAAAATGTTGCTGCCTTTTTCGTTTAGGAGTTCTGTGCTTTCATGTCTCACCTTTAAGTCTTTAATCCATTTTGAATTTATTCTTGTACGTTGTATAAGAAGGTGGTCTAGTTTTATATTTTTTTGTATTTATCTGTCTGATTTTCCCAACATCATTATTGAATAGAATATCTTTACCTGATTGTATGTTTTTGCCTTCTTTGTCTAATATTAGTTGGCTATAAAAGTGGATTTATTTCTGGACTCTCTTTTGTTCCGTTCGTTGACTTACATACCTGTTTTTACGGCAGTACCATACTATTTTGATTACTATGGGCCTATAGTATAGTTTGATATCACGTAGCATGATTCCTCTAACTTTGTTCTTGTTTCTCAAGATCGCTGTATCTATTTGGGTCTTTTGTGGTTCAATACAAATTTTGGATTACTTGTTCTAGTTTTTTGAAATGCATCATTGGTCCTTTGATAGGAAGTGTATTGAATCTATAGATTGCTTTGGGTAGTTTGGACATTTTCACAAGATTATGTATGATATTACCTTAGAGAATCCTTCTCTGAAGTTGTATTTTATGTATATTATTATTATTATTGTTATTAAATAAAATACCACAAATGAATTATAGATGTAGACTAATATAACTGTTCATATATGTTACATAAGAATATTTAATATTTTTGAAATAATTACACAATTTTCAAGTAATATAAATTAAACATACACAAGATTATGGTGGAGAAGCAAATCAGTTTACCATAAATCCTTATCAAAATCAATTATTACTTGAAAAAAATAACTATATAATCTTCAACTCTATGCAATTATAATACCTAGGAACTTTACAATTATTGTTCTTCAAATTGTATTTTGTACTATGAGAGAAGTACCTGCTCATAGTTTTGTAGTTTACCATGAGGGGAAAGTGCTCATTTTGTGCTTTCTGAAAGTGTAAACTAAATTATGCTAAAGAAGATGTAAAATTGTGTCATCTACATGTAAATTGGTTTTGGAGCCTGAGGGAGGGATGAGTTTTGTATGTATTATGTTAAAATTCTATCATAGTGGATACTGGATTAGATTTTATTAAGTACAATAAAAACATCGTGGTGGGGGTTTTTTGCAGAAAATAAATTCAATGGTAGTAGATAATTAATTACTGAAACTCTTTAGTTCCTTTAAAATATAGTTATAAAATTAGTAAAAGTGTAATGTTTTGAATATTAAAGTATACAGCTTTCTCACCTAATGAAGCTTTTAATCTTCTTGCTACTACATTAATGAAGATTTTAAATTTCAGTTGTATCTTACAATACTTTCAAACCCAAAACAGCAAATAAAACAAAATTGTTTTGACTGCTCTTTTGTCTGATCAGAAAAGGACATTACCATTGATGATTTCTTAAAAAGGTCTCGATTTTAGAAGTCTTTAGAATTCTAATTGTAAGACTTTCTGTAAATAGAAGCAGTGCACTGATTTCTTGAAACTGAAAGAAAAGTATATTTTCTTGAATGAATATTTTAGCTAAAATACTTTAAATGTACATATAATGAAACCAATTTAGTATAGGCTAATTGATATAATCAGCAGCTAAGTTCCTATGGCATTTTACCAAATTTATAAGGAAATAATGTTGAAGGAAAATATTCAAGGACCTGCTATATACATAAATTTAAGGACAAATTCACTCATTGGCTTCTATAGATTTTATATCAGTTTGAATCTTTACCCAGTTCTCCAAAAGATTTTCTCATCTCTAGAACCATTATATTAAATCTTATTTTTATTTAATTTTGTTAAGAAACTTGCACAGTCTGTGTTACACTTTGTTATGCTGTATCATATTATTGAGTTAGTAAGTGACATATTATACATCAATTAAAATTTAGTATCATTCTTTCCTTCACCCCAGAAATAAATTGTTTACCTCTCTACCATATATTTGTGGTGTTCTGTGTGATAAATAGGGCTATTTAGCAAGTTTTAGACTTTACCTTGATTGTGAACATATTCAGAAATCTAGATCCACAGTACAAGATTTTCGGACACTTTTAGCTATCATATGTACAATGGCCTATATATCTCCCAATAAGGGGTTGTTCCTATTATTTTGCAATCTCTATCAGTAGCTAGACAGTAATAATTATCTTTTTTAGCCATGGTACCTGAGCCACCAGAGAAAAATGAAAACACACACACACACACACACACACACACACACAACACATTCAGTTACATACTAACCCAGTAGTAGTTCTCATAACTCATTTCTTTAGTTAGATTCTCTGGAAATACTCAGCCACTGGCCTTTAATGACATAGATTTCTTACTGATTAGATATTCAATAGTCTCCTGGGAATGGATTAAAGCCTGCTAAAAGCACCAATAATAGATTGGTGATACATTACAGTCATTATTCAGAGAACATATAATTGTATCCTTGGTACATCCCCAACTGTGCCACTCTCCTGGAATTCAGTTTCCTCAAGTATCACTATCTGGGTTGAAATATTGATAATTATTTGGGTCATAATATTAAACCTTTAGAAATCTTGTTTTCCACCTGGTTCAATACTGTAAATCCAGATCCTAACATTTCCAAAGAGCACTTGGCACCATAGAGACAGTGCTGATTAAACTAAGGCATACATTTGCCACTGGACATAGATAAAATTCATGTGGTTTGGGAAAATGTTCTGTATTCAAGAACATCATGTGGCCCTAACTGGTTTGGCTCAGTGGATAGAGCATCGGCCTGCGAACTGAAGGGTCCCAGGTTCAATTCTGGTCAAGGGCATGTACCTTGGTTGCGGGCACATCCCTGGTAAGGGGTGTGTAGGAGGCAGCTGATGGATGTTTCTCTCTCATCGATGTTTCTAACTCTCTATTTCTCTCCCTTCCTCTCTGTAAAAATCAAATATATATATATATATATATATATATATATATATATATATATATATATATTAAAAAGAACATCATGTGTCCCATAATGGCCAATTGGACATATTTAACCCCCAATACAACTGTTTTTTTGGGGGAGGCGGGGGCAACCCATACATTTTTCATAAATATTTATATCTGGAGAGGAGTTGTCTGTAATTCTATGCACCATCATACTTTAATTCAGCTGACTCTACCCTATCTGTTATCAATTTTCTCCTCAAATGAACTCCATCCACAACCATTTTTGACACTTAAAAAAAGGTGTTTGGCCAGTTTCTCTCTCTCTCTCTCTCTCTCTCTCTCTCTCTCTCTCCCCCCCCCTCTCCTTTTTCAAGTTAAGCTGGCTAGAGGTTAATACATTTTAGTTATGTTTTCAAAGATCTATTGACATTATTTTCCTGTTTTCAATTTTATTTATGTTTGTGGTTGTTATTATTGTTAATATTATGTTCTGCTTGCTTTAGATGTACATTGCCCTATATCTAATATATTAAGGTAAAGTTTAGGTTACTTATTTTGACTAATTCTTCTTTTAATTATTTGGTGCTGTAGATTGCCCTCTGTGCACTGCTCTTCTTTTCTCCAAGACATTTTCATAAATTTCATTTTAATTTTCATTTATTTCAGAATATATTCTTGAGATTTTTTTCTTCGACCCATTTAGACGCATGTCGTTTAATCACCATTTATTTGGGCATATTCTAGTTATGTATTATTGATTTTTAGCTTAATTCCATTGTGGTCTGTGAGCATATGTTATATGATTCCTAGTCTTGTAAATTGCAAAGGTGTGTTTTGTGGTCCAGATGGATCATTTGATGAATGTTCCAGTGAGCTTTAGAAGAATGTGCATTCTGCCCTGTTGGCTGGGCAGTAAAGTGTGGGAGAGAGGAGATATTCTATAATCTTAAAATTAAATCCCTGGGTAGCTACCTTTCCAAGTATTTTCTAGCTTTATGTTCACCCTTTGGGAGAACAAAAAGGCTATAGGGGTTAGAATAGAACAAATTTTCCTTCACCAGGTGGGATAGAACTTTGGAAAAGTTTCTTTCTCTTGGAGGTTAGGTCTTTGTTATGGAGAAGGTGTTGATCATATTTCACAATGTTTACTCTTCCCCTTTCAGTACCAGCTCCATGAGGGGGTTATTCTTGATTCCTTATCATGAAAACCTGGAGGGCTTTCTAGAGATTAAACCCACTAAAGTACATACATGGGCATTCCTGAGACTAAAGTTCACAAGAGTTCCCACTCTCAAGCTAGTCTACATGTACTAGGTAGACTACAACAATTCATCAAAATTGCCATTTAAATGTTTCTGCCAGGTAATGACTCTGGTAGCTTCTGCTTCAAGTAATCAGATTGTGGCTAGGATTTCTTGATTTTCCTGCCTGTTCATATTTTATCATAGTGTTTTTGTCTTGTTACCTTATTCTCTGATGAGTTTTAAAAAATTATTGTTTTTAATATGTCTAGCTCATTCTTGATGTAAGGATAATAATCATGACATCCAAGTTCTTTACATATGATAGCTTAATTTAGAAGGCCTCATATCCACTTTTTAGTACACTTTTATTTAACTAACTAATCTATGTGTCACCATCTGTTTCAAGTAACAAGTGTTTCAGTTACCCATTAAAACTTTCAATGAGGAAGCTGCTCTGAGATTGATAACCAATATGGTTTCTCCATTCAATATAATTTATTTGTTTATTCTGTACATTGGTATCAGTGAAATTCACACTTTGGTCAGAAGAAATATATGCAGATGGGTCTAGAGAGTTTTCTATTTCAAACGTTTAAATGTAGTCTTTAAGTTTGCTTATTTTTTAAGGTAAGCAAATCCTAGAGTAGAATGAAGACAGTCCAACTTAAAAAGCATTTGTAGTCTGTTAGGGCTACTAGTAAATGTCCTGTGTAATCTACTTACCAGACAAGTGGCAACTTTTACACATAAGAATTTTAGACATAGCTATATTGAACAAGTATACCTTTTGACATTGGTGAAATTTCTTGTTATATTACTAATTTTATCATGTGCAAGTGGAATATGTGGCCTTTCAGCTCATTTTGCAGCCCATCCTCACTTGCAAGTTTGTTCATGTCATGAATTGAAGTAGCTAATTCTAGGGATTTGATTTAGGCCTTTGCCTTAGCTTTTCTATTTACTTCTGAGACTGCAAAAATGTTTTTGTTTACTTATTTGTTGTTTACTGGATTCATTCATTCTTCCTCTGAATGCCAATAGAGATAGATATGGAGAAAATGCAAATAATCTAATATAATAAAAGAGAAACATACAAATTGACCACACCTCTGCTACACCCCAAGCCATGCCCTCCAGCCAATCAGAGTGAATATATGCAAATTAACCAAACCAAGATGGCAGCCAGCAGCCATAGAGTTGGAGCAAGCAGGAGGCTTGGTTGCCCTGACGATGGAGGAAGCCAAGCTTCCTGCCTGCCCTGGCTGGCTGTGGCCTCTGCTCAAGGCAACGAAGTTTCAAATATAGAAGATAAACCCCAGATACCTGCTTCCATCCAGCCTCTCTGGGAGCTTGGGTCGCTGGGGCCTGTAGCCAGCCTACAAACAGCCATCAGCCCCTCACCCAGGATGGCCACACCCTCATGGAGTGAGGGTCTCTGCTGGGGGGATCGGCCAACCTGCAAACAGCCATCAGCCCCTCACCAAGGCTCCTAGGCACCCCAATGGGATCCCCACCCTGATCCAGGACACCCTTTAGGGCAAACCAGCCAGCCCCTACCCATACACCAGGCCACTAACCTATATAATAAAAGGGAATATGCAAATTTGGCCCTAACAGCAGAGCCACTGGGAATGACTGGTCACTATGACATACACTGACCACTAGGGGACAGACACTCAATGCCGGAGCTGCCCCTGGTGGAGAGTGAGTTCCCTCAGGAGGAGCTCTGCTCAGCCACAAGCCAGGCTGAAGGCTGCCAATACAGCAGTGATGGTGGGAGCCTCTCCTGCCTCTTTAGCAGCTCTAAGGATGTCTGACTGCAGCTTAGGCCTGCTCTCCACTGGCAAGTGGACATCCCCCAAGGGCTCCAGGGCTGCCAGAGGGATGTCTGACTGCCAGCTTACGCCTGATCGCCTGGGGAGCAGGCCTAAGCCAGCAGGTGGACATCCCCTGAGGGGTCTCAGACTGGGAGAGGGCACAGGCCTGGATGAGGCATCGCCCCCCCCCCCGGAGTGCACAATTTTTGTGCACTGGATGTCTAGTCTTATAATAAGCTTCTAAATAAGTATATTTACCTCCAATTAAAATATAAACAGCAACAACAACAAAACTGTCAAACAACGACCCTGTATTCCAGTTGGTATATTTTGTTCTCTCTTAGAAGTGTGGATTATAAATGCTGAAGCAACTTTATATGTAAACTAGATTGAAAAATACTTGAATACGTTTTAGAGAATGGAGTCTTGGAGCATCTTTGAGTTCCAGAATGTAAAGGAGGTGGTTTTTTGTTTTGTTTTGTTTTAAAAAAAGCATATCAAAGTTGACACTAAAGCCAAGTCTGAAAAAGCTTCAAATGATGAAACTGGCACAATTTTGACAATAAAATGAGTAATAATGGTGTTGGATTTTATTCTGTAAAAAAATATTCAACTGAAAAACAAATGAGGGAGATGAAACAAATTTTCTTTCATGAAAAATTTCAAATTATATGTTTATTTATTTCTCCAGAATGCTTTCTCTCCCCTTGAATATATGGTAGACTGTGTGAAGTACTTTCAAAGCAAGTATAGATTCCAGAAACCTTTTTATTTAAAGGGAAGATTGTAAATATTTTAGGCTCTGCAGGCCAGAGACATCTTTAGGATCTACTCTGCTATTGTAAAAATATGTGAAAGCAGCCATACTACATAATGCATAAATTAATGGGTATGACAATATTCCAATAAAACTTTATTTTAAAAAAGAGGTGGAAGGCCTGATATGGCCATTGGGCCATTGTTTTCAACCTCTGGAATAGAAGATGGAAAAGGAAAAATAATTAGTTATCAGTGTAGAAGCCTGTAAACAGTAACTTAACCAATAGTGACAAAGGTTAACATGAACAGTGGCAAGACATACAGATTTATGTAGCCCCTGAAAGGATGCAGTGAGATAGACACTTCAGCTTTGTGATGTTCATCCCACAAAAACAACTTATGTCAAATGTCTAATAATAATAAATTCTCACACAAATCCAAGTTGAGTCACATTCTACAAATGATCTTACTTTTACAGTTTAAAACTGGCAAGGCCATAAATAGCAAATAGAGACCCTAAAATATACCTCTTAAAGTTCCCTGAAAAATAACCCATTATATTCCAGTTTAAATAAATTAATATCATATTATGAAGATTATAATTTGCTAGAGGCTCGATGCCTGAAATTTGTGTATGAGTAGGCCTTCCTTCCCCAAGCTGCCAGCATGGCTTCCCTCCAGCCGCCGGCAGGCACCTGAGACCTGGGCTTCCCTCATAGCACCAGCTTCATCTGGAAGGTCGTCTGGAAGGACATCTGGTCTAATTAGCATATTATGCTTTTATTATTATAGATAATGAAAAATGCTTGAACAGATATAGGATCTTAAAATATAGAATAGGATTTATTTTCCCCACACTTGGGGTGAAGAATACCCAATGTTTTTGTAATGATATGCACCAAATAGCATCATGTAAGTATGTAAAACATTTTGTGATTACACTTCAGACACTCTCATGGCATAAAGTTCAAAATGTCCCTGCTCCACTTTAAATATGCCTGCTAGGCTGGGGCTTTAGTCAGATAATTTATAGAGACGGGTAACAAACTATCAGGGATTTAACAAGGTACTTTCCCAAATCACCTCAACCTTGTCTGATTTGGTAAGGATTAGGCAGGAATTAGAACAGGCTAAAGATAATTGATAGAAGAAAATTTACTGGACTGATGCTTTATTTTCTATTTTTACCTTAGAGTGCAGTCAGACAAAACTTGCATTTTAAGGAATACTATTCAATAGTTAGCATTTTTCCATCAGGATATTGAATTTGCCTGCATACCGTCGTTAGTGTAATGGAACTTGGATTTGATAACCTTCAAAACTAAGCTTTTGTGCTACAATGCTAATCATAATTCCTTGGAAAAACAATCACATGATTTAAGAATTTAACAACCCATAACACTAGACAGTGGCTCACACACCCATTTAAATTCAAGGTCCAAACCAGTCTGTGTAATGTTTGCCAACTCCATGGGCAGGAATGACTAGGATTATCCCTTGAACTATGAGAAATAAATGATTTCTTGCTGACAGTGCCACTGAACTGGAAGCCTAGGGACTCCTGAAACTGTTTGGGTTTGGACAAAATCAAATTGTTCACTTAAGGATGATGTTGGCCTCTATGCATGAAGTCATCAGAAAGAGATGTGAATTTGAATGGGGCCTTGAACAGAAATAGGCATTAAATGCTTTATAAAGTTTTGTAGCCCAAGAATTCCCATTGGGATCTCATGACCTGGCTTTTCAGATAATTTTAAAGTGCCTGCAACTAGAAAGAACATGTGCTTTTGGCAGAAATTGAGTAACGTTACTCAGCACATACCACCAGGATTTTAGATTCAAAAGCTTCCTGATGCAACCATTCATTATAGTTCTTTGAAAGATAAGTGCTAGTTTTTTATTGAACACTAAAGGCCTGGTGCATGAATTCATGCATGGGTGGAGTCTGGCCGGGCTGCCCAGATGAGGGCCCATCAGGCGGGGCCAGCCAGGAGGTCTAATGCTCGAAGCTATAGCTTTCCCCCTTTCCCCAGCTGGATCTAATTATACTTTAAGGATGGCCAAAGGAAAACCCACAACAGAACTGATTTGCATTTCATGTGCCATGAGATGAAGTTGTTTATGTGTTGTTTGCAAACATATATCAAGATGGATGATGGCCCGTTAATGATTTTTGTGTTTATCCTGGGGCTCTGCCATCAGTTTCTCAATATGATCTTCATGTCTGTTTGTTTAAAAGTTTTTCTGTTTTTGAATACAGTTACCCTTCTCTGTTGCTCCTGGTAGCCTGAGGGTCCTCTTTGCCACCCCTTTTAAAGAGAGATTGAAAGCTCACATAATCTGCAAGGCTCTGAAATTTCACAAAATCCCCACTAAGCCTCTCTACAGTCCTTGGCAAAGGGCTGCCATCCCATTAACGCTTAGGTCGCCTTTTTGGCTAACTCAGAAGGTCTCCTAGGGTTGTGAGCTGTGGAGGGAGAATTCCACACCTTGGCTGCAGTATTAGAAGAGCCCTCTGGAGACTCTGGTTGGGGACAGATAATTATTTTCTTAATGGTTTCACTAAATGCACATACACCAGGGAGCCAGGCAGTAATTTAGGGGTTTGGGGGGCCACCCGGGGACAGGGATGGCTGGGTCAAGGGGTTACAATCATTCTGGTCATTCCACCATTTAGTTGCTGGGCTTTTATAATATAGGATTCGTAGAAAATGCCCCAACTATGGAAGAATACAAAGAAATCCTGAGACAGCTAATACCTCGTGTGTTTTGGGTAATGTAAGGGCAGCATTCATGTACAAAAGAAGCTGTTCAGCAGAGCTCACTGGTAAAATGGAAATGTCATAGTCATGATTGTTAAACAAAGAAAAGATCAGGATGAATTCACCACATCCAGGGACAGATTGCCTGAAGGGTCATGACAGAGCCCTCGGAGGATATTAGGTTTATATCCTCGGAACAGTGTTTAGATATTTACCTAAAATTGATACTCAGCCTTATGGAAAGGTAAAATGGTCAAAATGGAGCCAAGATAACAAGACAATTTTAAAAAATTCCCTTTGTGCTAGTCTTGTTATAGAATTTTGAAGAAGGTGGATTTCATTGAAAACCTAAAGACAGATTTGTGAGGTGGGCTGCTAAGAAAGGCTGTTGACTGAAATTCACAGTGAATTCCTTATGAAAGAAGCAACTAGAGAGAATACAATTAAAACTTTGAATGACTTGAATTTGGGTGGTGAAAACACAATGTGATATACAGATGATGTATTATAGGATTTTAACACTTGAAAACTATATAATGTTATTAACCAATTTCACCCCAATAAATTTAATAAAATTAAAAATATTGTTTTACATGGGGAGTGATAAAAATTTTGAAATAGTAAGTTACCTTTCATCATAGCCCACCTGGATATATTTTGTCTGATGAAGCACTTAATTGCATTTTTTACTTTATTATTTTATTATCATGAATAAAAATATCAATATATGTTGAGTTAGTTATCAACATATAAATCATAGTATTTATAATGAAATATTTGACAATGTGTATTCATTACTAAAGAAATGTCACTATGTACTGTAAAGTCACCCCTTATTAGCATATCAGGGCCACCAGAATGCATCCTCCTTACCAAATGGAGAAAACAGTTCTGTAATTCTATCTGCCAAATTCTACTACATTTTCCTGGAAACTGATGCTACTACAATGTATTCGTGTATAAATAGTACAGACTAGCCAAGTCAAATGAACAACAGCAACAAAATAAAATATACCAGTTGTGGAAGTTGGGGGCTATGGTTTAACTAGCAATAAAGAAAAATTGGAAGAATTATTGGCAAAAGAAAAGGACTCACAGGTGGATTATCACCCACAAGTAGGCAGATATATTCCCAAGATCACATCTCATAGCCATAAAATAATACTCAGTTATGTCTTTCAGTCTTGTACTACAGATGACTAATGCTGAGAGAGTTGCCTCATCTTTTTTCTAAAGAAACAATAAGCTGGGCTTACTTCAATTTGTAGCTAGGAATAAGGATTCCACCTGGGTAATCAGAAGGAAAGATGAGATGTGGCACCTTTGTATTGAGCTGACCAATAGTTGGTCAGCTCAAGCTACCATTTGACTTAAAACATTTGAGATTTTCCACTATTTTTGGTTCTTTTCCCATATTATATTCTCAGAGAAATACTACCACTAAAGTGTGTAGGTTAGGAGTTGCTTTAGCATTTATTCACCATGGCTCTGAATCATAATGACATGTTGCTGAGATAGAGTCCTGGATTTCATGGGAAGCAGATTGCTGCTGTACATGCCTGGTATATTGGAGCTTGATTTACTTCTTCAAATATATAAAACAGGAGTGTGGAAGAAATATATGCAAGGGAAGCTGTTATAGAACCTGCGTAGACCAAGGGGGAGTGGCCTGAGGGGTAGTAAGGTGGCCACATAACGTTATTTACTCTCTTATGAAGCTTCCAAGGGTTCACTTGTGGGAAGTATAATTGCACACCCAGACTGAGCACTACTGGAGGCTAGAGTATCCTGGTTGACTTTTACATGAGGTCCCATTGTGCCAAAATTTTAAACCTCCTCTCAGGTCACCACGTCAAGCAAAAACTACATTCTTGGAGAAAAGTCATAATTAAAGAGACTTGCTTAATTAAACAGGGAAAGTTGCTGGTTTAGAAGTAATTTTTACATTAAGGAAACAAATAGTTACCTACTACCTACCATGTGCCCGGTGCTGTACTAAAATTTGAGGTTACAAAGACATCATAGTAGAAGCTCTGATACACTTCCCATATCCCCATGACAATTACTAAGCTCTTTTCCAAGATATTGGCCACAGTTGGAATTCACCTTGGGAGAATAATAAGAAACATAAAAGGACTCAATGTGTCACCAAGCTGATTTAATACTACGATTGTTAATACTGCCTGGAGAGAGCTGCAAGCTCACCCAGGAGGGATGATTGAATATTTGATCACGCAAGAATGTTATGTAGTTACAGGGTTGATTTACAGCTAAAGTGGGAATGTTCTGTCTTTACCTCTGGGGATGCCTGCATATCCGATTTTTGACTCTTGGCCAAGATAAGTGCAGAGGTATTTATGATGTGTTGTTGAAGTCTGAAACTCCCTGTTGATACCAAAGTTAGCTTCAGTATTCATGACTTGCATCAGGACAGGAGAGTCTGAAAACTATCCCTTGGCTAATTAAAGAACCACTGAGACCTTTATCTGGCTATTCTCTGCAAGTCTAAATTCTTGGCAGTGTAAGCCACAAGCTCTGTGCAGTAGTCCTAGGTGCACAAAGTTTGGCCCCATGTGGTGCTTGTGATGTGGGAGGGCTCTAGGACACCTGCTGCTTGCCTGCACTCTCTCACTACACTGTGTCCTTCAACCTTTACTCGAAAACATTACATGAATGTACTCTTTGGTCTAGTGCAGGGGTCCTCAAACTTTTTAAACAGGGGACCAGTTCACTGTCCCTCAGACTGTTGGAGGGCTGGACTATAGTTTTAAAAAAACTATGAACAAATTCCTAGCACACTGCACATATCTTATTTTAAGCAGGATAGGCAGCGGCGGCAAAAACACATGGCATGTGGCCCGTGAGCTGTAGTTTGAGGATGCCTGGTCTAGTGAGACCCCTTTCGAATATCTAAACTTGGAAAACAATGCAAATATCCCTTAGATCAAGGCACAAAAATATGGGAAGATGACATTGGACACTATGGCCTCATCCTTGCTCTTTAATGACATAGACACTAGCCCGGCCAGTGTTACTTGGTGGTTGATCACTGACCAATGAACCAGGAGATTGAAGTTTAATTCCTGGTCAGGGTACATGCAGACTCCATCCCCAGCAGGGGTGTGCAGGAAGCAGCTGATCAATGATTCTTGCTCATCATTGATGTTTTTATTTCTCTCTCCCTTACTCTCTCTGAAATAAATAAAAACATTAAAAAATAATAACATAGACACTATAAATATAATAGAAATATTTCCTTTCTGTGGTGGGAGAAAAAAAACAAATTATCAACACACTTTTTTGGGGGGGAGGGTAAAGGGAATATAATGTAATAAAAGAGTAATATGCAAATTGACCCTCACTCCATTACACCCACAAGCCATGCCCATCAGCCACACCCACCAGCCAATCAGGAGCAAATATGCAAATTAACTCAACTAAGATGGTGGCGGCCACAGAGCTGGAGTTGTCCCGGCAATGGAGGAAGCCAGGGCCCTGTGGGCCTGGAGTTCGACCCAAGGCTATAAAGTTTCAATTATAGAAGATAAACAAATCCCAGATACCTGCGAGGCTGGGACTTTGGGTTGCAGGGACAACCCAGGCTTCAAGCTGAGGACCAAGGCAACAAAGTTTCAATTATAGAAGTTAAATAAATCCCAGATACCTACTTCCAGCTAGTCACCCCAGTAGTAACCTGAACCCTGAAGGGGTTGTGGGCAGCCTGAAATGGCCCTCTGCTCCTCACCCAGGCTGGCCAGGCACCCCCATAGGGACCTGAATCCTGAAGGGACTGTGGGAAGCCTGAAATGGCCACCAGCCCCTCACCCAGGCTGGCCAGGCACGCCAGCAGGTGGACATCCCCCAGAGGGTCCCAGACTGTGAGAAGGCACAGGCTGGTCTGAGGGACCTCCCTGAGTGCACAAATTTTTGTGCACCAGGCCTCTAGTATTACATAATGATATTTGGAAGCTGAAGTCACTAAAAACCTATACTATGATATCTAGAGTATAGTTTTATTTATAAAAAAAGAGATTAAAAATTTATTTAATGTCATCTTCTAGTTACATTCCCTGTCACTGAAGATAGGTGTTAAATAGGATAGAGATATTTCTGTTGTAAAGGAATAAAATGATATTGTAATTTACTAATGTATGTTATGTAAAAAAATAGTATTATTTAATTCTTCCTGGGACTTTATTGTGCCCTATCCTTTTATCCCCTGTGTTACTCCAATAGTCCTTCCTTCTTATACTTTTAAAATTATAGTTCCTATTCTTTGTGACTACTTTTCATATTCCTAAAATCAGAGAAATCTATTTATTTATATACTGATAATTTTACAAGTTTAAAATAGTATTAACACATAGATGGAGATATGTTCCCAAAACATTTCTTGAATGAAAGAGTTGAATAAATCTGAGTAGAAACTTAATCTGTGTAATATTGAATAATCAGCATGCATTGAATGCATGACTTTGCTATCTCTTTTATGTGACAGTAAATGTAATGGTAAAAAAGAGAAAAGAAAGAAAGAAAAACAATGTGTGTATCCAACAATTATATTAAGCACAACTAGGGAAATGGAACAAATTGAAAAAAATACTGGATTGAAACCTTCAATATTTTTGAAATATTTTACTATGTGGCTCAGTTTCCTAAGAAAGTTTTTCCTTTATTATAAGGAAAATTTAAAAATTGCCCCTTTGTACTACATATTACTGTTTCAGATTGTAATAAGAATACAAACTCAAGCTAGCCAGTTAGTATAATGTGAAATTAATGTGAGGGAAAGAGGGATTATACTAAAATAGAATTGCTAAGTTTTATGAATTTATATCAATGGAAGTTTGGTAAATAATTGTGGGACTGTATTTTAAGTACTTTGCCAAAGAGAATGAACTATAATTTTAGTTTGAATGAAACATATAAATCTGAATCAAATCCTCACCCCCAGATAATTATACTGAGAGGCCAGAAATCCCATGATACAATACAGAGGAGAAATAATTGCCTTTTAGTAATGTGTTAGTTTTACTCACTTCCTCATATATCCTTCCACAGAGTCCTAAAGATTTGTCTCCACTCAACCCATGAAATACAACAATCTCTATATAATTTCTCTAGATTTGGAATACTGGTGGGAAGCGCTGAAAATAAATTCTACAGCAAGAATAAGGAAAACTCATCACAAAATTGAATCATCAGATGCAAACTAGGGATACTTATCAAAGTAAGCATCAAGGTGGTGTAGGAATGAGTTCTAATATAATGGTCTAATCCATTGATTCTCATTTGCTTAATAGGCAAATGACTCACCTGCATATAATGTTAAGATGCAGATTCAGATTAGGTAGGTCTAAGGTGGATTTCTGAGATTCAGCATTTCTAATAGATTCCAGATGATGCAGAGCTTCTTATCCAAGGAATTACATAGTAGAGTATCTCAACTAAAGTCTCACTTAAATCTGTCTCATTTAAGCACCTCACTTAAAATTTGTATGAAGTTAGTAAGTTTTTGAGAAATAATATTGGCTATTTTTGTCTAAAACAAATTTAACTAGGTGCCATTTCCAGAGAGTAAACATGCCTAAAAATAAGAAACCAAAAGAATCTCAAATTGATACACACACACACACACACACACACACACACACACACACACACACACTGAGTGGCCAGATTATTATGACCACCCCATCGTTGGCCACCTTTTGCCTTCAATACTGAGGTGATTCTTCTTGGCATTGACTCCACAAGATGTTGAAAGGTGATGCGAGGAATCTGACACCATGCCTGTTGAATACCACTGCCCAGTTCTGTGAGATTTGATGGTTGTGGAACCAGCTGCCTGATGGTTCTTTTAACTTCATCACACAAATGTTCAATTGGATTGAGATATGGTGATTGTGGGGGCCACCTAAGCAAGGTAAAGTCTCCCTCATGTTCTTGAAACCACTCCTGCACAATATGAGCACTGTAGCATGGCGCATTGTCTTATTGAAAGAAGCCATCTCCATTGGGATACACCATCAACATGATAGGATGAACTTGATCAGCAACGATACTTAGGTATGTTGTGCTATTCAGACATTTATAATGATCTGGCCCTCTAGCAACTTCAGGGGGAAATTATATCTAATTTGCCTATAAATGTCAGGTGGTCATAATAATCTGGCCACTGTGTGTGTGTGTGTGTGTGTGTGTATTGATTGGAGATATTTTGGTTTCTTATTTTTAGGCATATTTATTCTCTGGAAATAGCACCTAGTTTTAGACAAAAATAGCCAGTATTCTTGCAAACTATCTGAGAACACTAATCTTTTAGTACATTTTTATGATTAATCCTGTCAATGATAAGGCTGTCTTCTTTGCCTGACAGTTACAGTTTATCTTTTCAGTAAATGCAATTTTCCATTTTGGAAACTTGACAAGGAGCAAATCTACATCCCTTGTAGCTAATGCTATAAAAACAGACACACACAAAAACAAACCTAAAGGTGATAGGTATTCTTTTAAATACCCTGAAGGGTGATCTTTATCTTCAGTGCTTACTTTGCTGTCATCCCCTGAATTTGGATATGGTTGATAAAATTACCCAGTGGAGCAAAAAAATTCCCCATGTCTAGGATTTTTACCATATTTTATATTGATAATATTATCAAATAAACAAATTGTGTGCTTTCCTATCAAAATTTTCACAAAAGCTATGGAAGTATACAAAACAATAAAATAATATTAAAAATAGATTATATATTTATTTCAGGAAATTGATTATAATAGGTGTTTTCTGTATCACAAAAGAAAAATCTGGTTAATCCGTTAAATGTTAAAGTGATGTCTCTTTGCTAAATTCTTTGTTCATGGAGATGAAAATAGAGGACAATGTAATCTGTTTTAATGTTTCATTTTTATTGTAAAATACTTGAGAAACCATGGTGATATGTCTATTTTCTATTACTTTTTCAAAATATTTCCTTAACCAAACTTCTTAAATATATCCTTTATGTATGGAAAAGCAACACCTCTTTTTAATGATAATCTCTAAAGCTTCAGGTTGACAAATATTTATTCATGGAAATCTCATGGTATAGTGTCTGTGCCTTCCCTGATAAGAGCATAAATAAGGTATAACAAACACAGTAGTTCACTGTAAGATGTAAGATGGTAAAGCTTCTGAATGTAACTGATATCATTCATATCTTCAGGGTAACATTATTAAGAAATAACCTCCACTTTTTGAAGGGATTTATTCTGAAATGCTCTAGATTAAATATATATTTTGCAATGAATCCTAATATTTTATTAAATAAAGTCACATTCTTGTCTATGGCAGCCCAGTATTAATATTGCCTATTCACTGATGATTATGACTCTATCACTTCCAAAGTCTCTTCTGTGCTAGAATACATCAACAATGAAATGCAATATTATCATAGCTTTATCTTTATAGTAGTGGTATTGCTGACCCCAATTTATTTTAACACTGTGCAAAATATTTCATGTTATGACATACATTTGGATTTTAGCCAACTTTCAGTTTGTTGAAAAGTGGAAAGCAGAAATTGACATATAGTTTTAACAAAGGCAAGTTATACATTTTAAAAGAAAATTTAAATTTCAAGTAAAAAGTGTGTTTGTTTTTATATCACACTTTAATAAGGCAATACTCTGCATGTATATTTAATATGTCCTCATCACTTTGGAAATACTGTTATTTTTAATTTGCAAATCAGCATGTGAAAGCATGGTTCAGAAATAACTTAAGCCAGCATGGAAATCATCAGTATGAATACTAGGTGTACAGGTTAATAATGGAGGATTTTGTAATCAAAGAAAACACAATAATTTCAAGAGAAACATCAAAAGCACTTTATTCAAGGTAATGTCCATTGCTAGCTACACATTCCTCCAATCTTTCAGGTAATTTGTGAATACCATCCCAATAGAACATTACTTGTTTTGAGGCAAACCATTCAGAGACCCATTTTCCACTTTTTGTACATTTTAAAGTTCTGCTCAGAAAGTGCATGTGCCATCGATCAGAACAAGTGGTAATGTGAAGGAGCAAGATCTGGTGAATATGGTGGGTGGCTAATATTTCCCAGGCAAGATCTTTTTTAAAAAAATCTTTATTGTTCATACTAGAGGCCCGGTGCACAAAAATTTGTGCACTCAGGGGGGTCCTTCAGCCTGGCCTGTACCCTCTCACAGTCTGGGACCCCTTAGGAGATGTCCACCTTCTGGCTTACGCCAGCTCCCCAGGGGACCAGGCCTAAGCTGGCAGTCAGACATCCCTCTGGCAGCCCAGGAGCCCTTGGGGATGTCCACTTGCCAGTGGGGAACAAGCCTAAGCTGCAGTTGGACATCCTTAGTGCTGCTGAGGAGGTGGGAAGGCTCCTGACACCACCGCTGTGCTGGCAGCCATGGCTTATGGCTAAGCAGAGCTCCCCCTGTGGGAGCACACTGACCACCAGGGGGCAGTTCCTGCATTGAGCATCTGCCTCCTGGTGGTCAGTATGTGTCATAGTGACCGGTCATTCCCAGTGGTTCTGCTGATAGGATCAATTTGCATATTACCCTCTTATTATATAGGATTATTACAATAGTTCCTCTTTTTCCTCCCATAGCTCCCCTCCTCCCAGTTCCACCCCACCCTCTGCCTTTACCCCTACCCCCACTGTCCTAATCCAAGGTGTACAATTTTTGTCTAGTCTCTTCCTGCACCCTCAACACCCTTTTCCCCCTGAGAATTGTCAGTCACTCCCTTTCCATGCCTCTGATTCTATTCT
Organism: Murina feae; assembly: GCA_004026665.1. NCBI lineage: Eukaryota > Metazoa > Chordata > Mammalia > Chiroptera > Vespertilionidae > Murina > Murina feae. Next base: position 9,749 of record PVJC01000807.1, on the reverse strand, counting down.
ATACACCAGTTTATTCTGTCATCAGATTTTTTATTCACTTGATTTTTAGATTCACTTGTTGATAGATATGTATTTGTTATTCATAATTTTTATCTTTACTTCTTCTTCCTTTTCTCAAAGGATACCTTTAGCATTTCATATAAAACTGATTTGGTGGTGATGAACTCCTTTAGCTTTTTCTTGTCTGTGAAGCTCTTTATCTTACCTTCAATTCTGAATGATAGTTTTGCTGGGTAAAGTAATCTTGGTTGTTGGTTCTTGCTAGTCATTATTTTGAATATTTCTTGCCACTCCCTTCTGGCCTGCAAAGTTTCTGTTGAGAAATCAGCTGACAGTCATATGGGTGTTCCCTTGTAGGTAACTAACTGCTTTTCTCTTGCAGCGTTTAAGATACTCTCTTTGTCTTCTGTCCTTGGCATTTTAATTATGATGTGTCTTGGTGTGGTCCTCTTTGGATTCCTTTTGTTTGGGGTTCTCTGCACTTCCTGGACTTGTAAGTCTATTTCTTTCACCAGGTAGGGGAAGTTTTCTGTCATTATTTCTTCAAATATGTTTTCAATATCTCTCTCTCTCTCTTTTTCTGGCACCCCTATAATTCTTATGTTGGTATTTTTGAAGTTGCCCCAGAGGTTCCTTACATTATCTTCATATTTTTGGATTCTTTTTTCTTTCTTGCTGCATGTTTTTTGCTTCTTTGTATTTCAAATCTTTGACTTGATTTCTGCGATCCTCTAGTCTGCTGTTGGATCTCTGTATATTATTCTGTATTTTAGTCAGTTTATGCTTAATTTCTAGCAAGTCCTTTTTCATATCCTCAAAGGTGTCACTAAATTTATTGGTGGTTCCTAGAAAAATCTTGAAAAACATTATAACCATGTTTTTGAATTCTATATCCAGTAGTTAACTTTCCTCCATTTCTATCATTTGTGACATGTTTCTTTGTCTCCTCATTTTGGCAGCTCTCCTGTGTTGATAGAGTGGCTTTCTATGCTAGGTGTCCTATAGGGCCCAGTGGCTCAGCCTCCCCAATTACCCGAGGTGGACACTCTTGGAGCACTGCTTTATAGGCTTTGTGCACAGTCTTTTTGTAGCTAAGCTTTGATTGTTGTTGGTATTACTGGGAGGAATTGACCTCCAGGCCAATTGGCTGTGAGAATCAGCTGTGTCTACAGTGGGAAAACTTCTGTGTTGGAGACACCTTATGGGGCAAGACTTGCTTCAGTGGGGCTTTGGTGCTCATTAAGTCTCCCCTCTGAGTGTGTCCCTTATGGATCTGAGGAGTTGTAATCTGAATGGTCCCACTCTGACCACTGGGTACACTGGCTCTTGGATTCTAAGGAGGTGCTAATGTAGCCTCTGCCTGAGGCTACCCTGCCTTTTATATGCAAAAGTCTCTGCAAGCAGCTTGGGTGAAGCGGGGTCTCAGGGAATCAACAGGGCAGAGCAAACAGCTATGGCTGATCCTCAGCCCTGCCCTAAGTGGTATCGGGTCTCCATGTCCCATGGTAATTGCTGTCAGCACTGCCGAGAGAAAGCCGCTCTGGAGTTGAAACACCATTTTACTGATGATTTTTTCATTTTTCCAGATAGTCCAGTTTCTCCCTGTATGAGTCTGGATCCCCAGAAACTCACCTGGACCTGGAGTTCAGAGCTATCGAGGAGCTTGTGACTCCCTCCAGATTGGAAAAAAGAACCACATCCTCAGTTGACAGGCCTTTCCACCAGCCTTTTCCACAAGCCCTGTTCACAAGCCCTTTCTGCGTGTGCCTCTGTACCTCTGCACTTTCCTTCCGCACCTCCTCTGAGTCACAGTGTGCTTTTCTGTTTCTAGTTGTAGAATTTCCACTCAGCCAGCCTTCCTGTGGGTCTGGGTGATATCCATTTTTCTTTTCATTGTGGTTTTGAAATGGTTGGGCAAGGCAGCAATTTCAGGTATTTACCTATGCCACCATCTTGTGGTATTTCCCCCCCAGAAAGTCCCAGGCAAGATCTTTTAACATGTCTTTAACTGGTTTTGATGTGTGTGATGGTGCATAATCATGAAGCAAAACTTCATCATATCTTCTGGCACAATCTTGTCATTTCATAATCAAAGCGTGGTTCAAATTGATTATTTGTTGTTGGTAGCGAACAGTATTAATGGTTTTACCTCGTTTTAGAAGCTCACAATATACTACACCTTCCTGATCACACAAAAAGCAGAGCATTGTCTTCTTTCCGAAGCAATTTGGCCTTGCAGTTGATGTTGATACTTGACCTGGATCAACCCATGATTTTGTGTATTTGGGATTCTCAGAATAAATCTACTTCTCATTGCCAGTTACAATTTGATGCCAAAAAGACCTTCTTTTGTGTTGAAAATTGTGTTGAAGCACTGTTTTACTGATGATTTTTCATTTTTCCATTTGTCTTTCTTTCAGTTGATGTGGCACCCATTTTTCTTCCTTTAAATTCTTTACCATTGCTTGTATACAATCAAAAATTGTTTGCTGAGCAAAGTTTTTGAGTTTGACAGGCATCTTTATCCAATAATGCTTGTTATTGTTGGTCTTCAAACTTTTTAGGTTGACCTGGATGTTCTTTGTCTTTCACAATCGAAATCAAAATTATCACTTTTAAAGCGTTTAAACCAGCATTCACAAGTATCTTGAGATGGAGCATGTTCACCATAAGCTTCCCAAAGTATAGAATAACATTTTCTTCAAAATAAAGTAATGAATTGAAACTTCCTGCAAATGCTCTTTTTTGACACAAAATTCGACATTTTTAAGCGTAAAAATATCTATGATGTTAACACTTTCAGCAAATTTGACATATGAAGTTTTGAAGCTTGTTGTCAATACAACAAAATAGCGTACATAACAAATTGCATATGTATCAACATGTATAACTCAATTTATTGAAAAAAATCTACATTACCAGCTAGTACACCTAGTATACCTAGTCTTAACAATATCCAAAGATCATTCCTATAACACACACATACAAATGCTAAAAATGAAGAACATAACAAATAACCATTCATTTATTTAATATTGTAATTTAGATCATCATAGGTCTTTGCATATACCTAAAAACATTAAGTTTTAAGTATTTTTATAACTGTGAAGTCAGTTTAAAATGCACAAGGGTTCATAAATGCAAAATTCACTTAACATTTCATAGTAAAAACTTTTATATGAATTATTAAACATATAACACTCAATATTTTACAACAGAAGAATATGCACCTATGGATTAAACTAACTCATATGAGAAATGCAAACAGTTGTTTCAAAACTATACAAAAATATGAATGATAGATTGTACTGCTCAGACTAATATAATGACAACAATTAATATAATCATCTGTTTTGGCTAATCTAATTAGGAATGTATAGTGTTCTTTCTTTTGTTGTTAATCCTCATCTGAGGATATCTTTTTTTCATGGATTTTTTTTAAGAGACAGTGGAAGAAAGAGGGAGAGGCACAGAGAGGGAAATATCAATGTGAGAGAAATACATAGATTGGACCCCGACTGGGGCCAGTGATGGAGCCTACAACCAAGGTATGTGTCCTTGACTGGAACTAAACCCAGGGCCCTTCAGTCTGTGGGGCAACTCTCTATCTACTGAGCCAAACTGGCTAGGGCAGTACTTTATCTTTTGACAGGTATCTTTGTGGGTACAATTCTTGAGTCTTTAAGTTTCATGTAATCTTATATATTTTATGATCTATCCCAAGGAAATACAACCTACAACACAATTCTAAAGAAAGATTGGTAAGTTATTCAGCAAGCTTCTTAACCATTCATCTACTAGTGGGCACCATTCAAGTCTCTGTATAACTATTGTCCTTCAATGTGTAAAGGGCAAATGACTGTAGATATAACTCAACTCAGTGTTTCAGGTAGATGGGGAAGAATCATGATAACAAGACATTGTGGTATTGTTCCAAGCTGACCATCTCCAAGGTGAAGTCCATGCCCTCTGACCTGTTCCAGGCTCCTCTGCCCCCTTTCCGCTATCCTGAACCCTGATATTCAGAGACATTTAGTCCATGTATTCAGAATCATTCTTTTGCAGCAGCTCATGGAAGCCTGAAATGATGCCTGGATGGTAATTACCTCCAATAATGACACTCTATACTTTCTATTATAAAGTAGAAATGGAGGAGAGACAATAAAGGGAAGGAATAATATTATTCTTAAAATGTATATTAATATTAGAAGTACAAATCACATTTATTCATTTAAATATTCCAGTTAGTGTTATTTTGTAAGAGGATATACAAAAAATCATAGGAAATCTTATGATATTAGTAGGACATTTATTCAAAATATAAACACCTAGTCCTGGCCCGTGTGGCTCAGTTGGTTGAGCTTCGACACAGATATCAAGACTTTCAAAATGAGAAGTTACTTCCTCTTACTTTCTCCTATATTGGGACTTTTGTTTGTGTGTTTTGAGAAAATATTAGATTCTTAAGACAGAAAACTTAACATAAACTCATATGTAAATACAAGGAGAAAAGGGTACCTTAATGAAAAATCTGGAAAGAGCCATAGGGTCAATCCTTGCACTGGTGTTCTCCTTAGTTGGCCAACTTTGGAAGGCATGGCTGCTCACAAGTGTTGTTTGTGTATATTTGTGTGTGTGTTGCTTTTATTTTTGAATTCGTGACATAACAGGGTTGAATTCTAAAAATTTTAAGTCCCCTCTGCATTCTAAAATTTCATAGATCAGATAAAACATTTTTTTAAAATTTGTGACATATGGCTACATGTATGCATGTATATGTTGTCATATCTATAACATGATAAAATCTTAATTTCACAAAATGGATTCAGAAATTTAGGTAAGTTTTGACATCCATTACAATGGTTTATCATAGAGTTTAGTTCCTCTCTTCAACTGAAAAGTGAGTGACACAATAATGGTATATTATGCCAAGAAGAAATTAATCTTATTTTTATATAAACAGATAAAATCCTAGTATGATCAATATACAAGTTCAAATACAACATAGATTTAGGTGGACTTTAAGCAATTTTTAAAATTTTGTAGAAATTCTTTGTTCTCATGTAGTTGCCATCAAACTGAGGGGGCTGAATAGAGGTTAACAAAAACTAATAAACAAACAAAACAAAAAAAATTCATGGAAACAGACAAGAGATCAGAGGTTGCCAGAGGGGAAGAGAGTTAGCGAGGTGATACGGTAAAAGGAGTCAATTGTATGGCATCAGGGGAAACTAGGCTTTTGGTGGTGGGCATAATGCAGTATATGCCAATTTCAAATTATAATGTTGCACCCGTGAAACATATATAATGTTACAAACCAAAGTTACCTCAATCAAAATGGACAGAAAAGCACACTAAAAAAATCATATAGCCATTCTGAGGAGGAGTGATTTTTATATTTTTTATTTACTTTGTAAAGTCACATTATAACTCTCCTCCATTGATCAAAAATTTCTTTGAATGATTTGATAATCTAGCTCTAGGTTAATCATTTGCCTGTTATCTTCACAAAGTTATTGCTTTGGTCATCGAGCATTGTACATGTTGCCTTTTGAATATGGAATTGCTGGCATTTATTTCCTCCTGGAAAGTAATTGCATTTATATTTGATTTTTTTTGACATGAGAACAAAAATGGAACAAAACAGCAGGATAATGAGCATGCAATCCTAAGTTAATTGTGGCCCTGTACATAATTTGTATACATGAATTCTGTTTCAGCATATAATTTGATCTGAGCTTCACTTCACTAAATCTAAACTAGGTGTCTCCTTAAAAAAAATCACCTTATTTTTATTAATTTATTTAATGTAAACATGCCTGATTTTGAAGGCCTTTGGGCAAATGAACAAAAATAACAACATAAAATTAAAATAAGTTCAGTAGGTGTCTACGTCGAAGCTCAACCACCTTGTGATGGTCAATTTGCATATTACTCTTTTATTAGATAGGATTAATTGAAAAATAAACAGCTTTTAGTTACATAAAATTTAATTTTTGTAATCTATTGTAATCTATTGATGTACTTGTAGACTCTATCCATGTATATAAGTCACTTTAGAAATAAACATAGTAAAAATGGCTCTTTTAAAAACCCTCATCTACAAGAAATAAATAAGAAGCATAAGTATCTGAGCTTGCTTAGCCCAGGAAGCCTGCCCAGTGTGTTCATGGAAATATAATAACACTTGGAGTCCAAACAATGGAGTTAAAAGTCTAGTTCTACCATTTACTATTTGAGCAACACTAAGGCAGTTGGTTCAATCCTTGGAACCTTATTAATTAGCACTAGAGGCCCAGTGAACAAAAATTTGTGCACTCAGGATGGTCCCTCAGCCTGGCCTGTGCCCTCTCCCAGTCTGGGAACCCTCGAGGGATATTCACCTGCTGGCTTAGGCCCTCTCCCAGGCTATTGGGCCTAAGCTGGCGGTCAGACATCCCTCTGGCAGCCCAGGAGCCCTCAGGGGATGTCCACTTGCCAGCGGGGAGCAGGCCTAAGCTACAGTTGGACATTCTTATCACTGCTGAGGAGGTAGGAGAGGCTCCCACCATCACCGCTGTACTGGCAGCCGTCAGCCTGGCTAGTGGCTGAGCAGAGCTCCCCCTGTGGGAGTGCACTGACCACCAGGGGGGGCAGCTCCTGCATTTAGCATCTGCCCTATGGTGGTCAGTGTGTGTCATAGTGACCAGTCATTCCTAGTGGTTCTGCTGTTAAAGTCAATTTGCATATTACCATTTTATTATATAGGATAGAGGCCTAGTGCATGGGTGGGAGCCGGCTGGTTTAACCTGAAGAGTGTCCCGGATCAGGGTGGGGTTCTGCTGGGATGTCTGGCCAGTCTGGTTGAGGGGTTGATGGCTGTTTGCAGGATGGCCAAGCCCCCCAGTAGGCACCCTCACCCCATGAGGGTGGGGCCATCCTGGATGAGGGGCTGATGGATATTTTCAGGCTGGTCATGCCCCCAGTGACCCAAGCTCCCAGTGACACTGGCTGGAAGCAGGTATCTGGGATTTATTTACCTTCTATAATTGAAAGTTTGTTGCCTTGAGCAGAGGCCACAACCAGCCAAGGCAGGTGGGAAGCTTGGCTTCCTCCATTGCTGGGGCAACCAAGCCTCCTGCTTGCTCCAGCTCCATGGCTGCCGGCTGCCATCTTGGTTGGTTTACTTTGCATATAGTTGCTCTGATAGACTGGTGTGCATGGTTTAGGGTATAGCAGAGTGACACCAATTAGCATATTACTTTTTTTATTAGTGTAGATTACTAAAATGGAATCATAATATATACCTCATCAACTAAACTTTTCCAATTTCCTTACTCCTTAGTATGACATTTTTGGTCCACTTGTTCTAATCTTGGCAAAGTTTGAAGTTCTATGAATACAGCTTTGAACACAAAACACCATAGCTGAAGGCTATGCTTTCATGACTTACATACCAGTGAAAGATGAAAACCAAAATCAAATAGACATCAGAGAATGATAAGTGCTGTTCGAGAGACAATAAAATCTGGTGGTGGGAGACAGTGACTGAGAAGATGGTTGATTTTAGGTGTGTGGTCAAAGAGAACTTTATGATGAATAGCACCTGAGCTGAGAGCTGAATGATAGAGGAAACCATGTGACATATTGAAGAACACAGTAATATCCAGAAAAATAAAAGAAGTTCAGAAATGATGGGGACATGCAAAAGGAGTAGTAGCTGGAGAGATAAAGTTATAACATCTGATGGATTTTAGTAAGATTAATGTAGCTGAACAAATAATGAATTTGAGAGAGTATAGATAAACATAAGGCTTAAGAGGATGGCATGTATATCATGCTGATAAAGGCTTGGGATTTTATTTTGATTACAACACAAATGCTTTTTGTAATGATAAGATTACTTTGGTTCTTATATGGAAAGGAAAAAATGGACACAAGGAAAATATTTTCATATGCTTTCTCTTGTAGTAATTTGACTTGACTTACGAAAATTTATAAAAACTACCTGGCATTTGCAGGCCTGTGTACCTCTAACTTCCCTGTTCCCAATTCATCCATTTTGGACTCTGATATTGAGAAGCCATAAGGCTTCGCAAAAATAATCAAATACTAAAAATAGATATCCATGAACTATTACTGCATAACCCCAAAATAAATAAACAAAACCCAACAATTCTCTTTTGAATACCCCAATGACATATATTTCTCACATGTCTGTGGTAAACTGGAGAGGTTCTGTTGACTCAGCTGGTTAGGCTCTCTAAGGGATAGATTAGGACTGAGTCTGCTGCCTGAGCAGCCAACTGTGTCCTTGGCTCAGTGGGCTAACAAGTATATTTGACACTCATGGGGATAGCTGCACAGACCTAGGCTTAAAAGGGGCCCATTGTCATTCTCACAAGACAAATTATTGAGAGTTTGCCTTAGCTTGTCAACATGCTTTATTGAAGTCGAGGATATTCATTATTTGAATTTAGTTTTCAGAGAATTCTACAGAGCTCTGTCACTGAGACTCGACATGTAGCACGAATGTGCCTATCTGACCAGCAGAGAAAGAGAACCTGGCTGAGAGTTCATACTGGGCCTCCTGGTCCATAGTATCCCATGCTGGTGTCCATGGATCTTGGTTCAAAAGAGAGAGTGTGTCTTTTTTGCCAAGTAGAAGGAGGACAATTGGAGACTGTGCCTGGCTTTTGGATTCTTTGTTGTGAGGCAGTTTTTGGCAATGAGGAATAGCCTTACTCTGATGCTGTTGCATTTATCTATAAAAGAGGGCATGAACTGTAGCTTCAGAGGCATTGCCATTTAAAGTCCCGTTAATCTTCTTTAGTAGTCAAATTTGTTTGACTGTGACCCTACTGCAATTACAAATGTTATTGCTCTAAAGAAAATAAACTTGCTTGTGAAGTCAAAATGTTTCTCTCCAGCAAGCAAACTCCCCTAATCATGGAATCTGGGGGCTCACGTTGTAAGTATTTGTTCTGTCCCTCAGAGATTGTACTAACTATCGTGTATATCATGAACCAGATTTCAGAATGTACTTAGAGATATATACTCTGGACATATTTTTTTGGCTATTAAGCATGTAGTAAAACAGAAATTATTGCAAAGATGCATGACTAGTTTGTTAAATAATAAAAAAGTAACACACAAAGTTAATTAATATAAATAAATTCACCTCTACAAATAAATTTTGCTACGCTCAGAATGAGATTAGATAATTTTTTAATAAATTGATACACTATTTTTAATTCATATGTTTAAAATTTATTATTTTATATTTTGAAATAGACCCATTTCCTTTTTAAATTTTCCAAATGATTTTCCCCAAATATATGAATGGATTAATGGACAAACCACCATTTCTTGTCTATTTTTTTAAATAAATCTTTATTGTTCAGATTATTACAGATGTTTCTTTTTTTTTAAACCCCCATAGCTCCCCTCCACCTGGTTCCCCCTCCACCCTGTGCCCTTATCCCCACCCCTGTCTTCGTCCATAGATGTAAGATTTTTGTCCAGTCTTTTCCCATACCCCTCACACCCCCTTCCCCCTGAGAATTGTCAATCCATTCCCTTTCTATGCCCTTACTTCTATTCTATTCACCAGTTTATTCTGTTCATCAGATATTTCTATTGACTTAATTGTTATATTTCCTGGTTGATAGGTATTTGTTGTCCCTTTGTTGTTCATAGTTTTTATCTTTACCTGTTTCTTCTTCTTCCTCTTCTCAGAGAATGTCCTTCAACATTTCAAATAATCCTGG